>ML826876.1:188569-204735 GCA_009831015.1 Picea engelmannii
ACATATAGTCATAGAGACACCCATTCTCTCTTTCAAGGTGATGAAATTTGTTGCTAGGATATGAAATTATCTATTGACCTTCCCTTCTCCCCCCAACTCTCCCTATTTCTTATTTTGTTTTCATTATAAATGGGTCTTTTTGTGGGGCCAAGAGGAGGATGTATAGAGAGCCAAGAAAACATTGTAACTAGAGATTGCTGAAATAGACTGGGTCCTCATTCAAAGTTGGTTTTCCCATTTGGGTTTCTAGGGTAAAACTGTCTCTGTGCAAATTGTGTTTGATTTCATTGTTGTGGTGTAGAGTTATGTATGTGAGATTCTTGTTGTTTATTCATAAGATATTAGAAAAGGGGCATCCTTGACCATAATAGTTTCCAGAAATTTGAATAGAACATTACAGACCTCAACATGGGTAAATCAAACAGAGAAAATTTGGAAGACTTGTGGGCCAACAATGCTCTCTTCGAGAAGCTAACATTGATGCAGGAGCATCTCCCACATCAAGCGAGCCAGCGCGGAAGACAATAGGACAGCTGGACGAGCCAACACAAATTTTGAAGGTTCCTTGGATTTGATTCGCGAACATTAATGTAGAAATTTAATGAAGCACACTTGTATATTGTAATCGGACCTTGAGCCTTTAGCTCTCGTCCTTAGTAGGTAGACAACATTTAAAGTAGTTAATGTAAAAGTAGATAGAATTTAATTCTAGATTATACTGTTTGAGAGCGCAAGAGGGAAATGGGATATAAACACCCTCATTGTGTATTGTAACATTATTATGAAGCAATTGAGCAAGAGCATGCAGAGAGCCGTGTAAGAGCACCCATGTACAAACATTTGGATTAATAGAATAAATTGATTCAAATTCATGGTTTTTGTGTTGTTCTCTGTGTATTGATGCTGAATGATATGCTCATTTGATGTTTGCTTCCTGTTATACATTTGCTTTATATGCTGTGTATATGATTTCATGTTTGAATTGAAGTCTGAGAGGAAGTAGAAATGAGTTTCAATTGTTTCTCTATCTGAGCCAGATATTCCTGCAAGGAGTGCAGTTGAAGTGTCCGCAAGGAGTGCGTTGACAGTGGGTTCAGATAGGGTTGCTTTTATTCTCATTCTCTCAAAAGTGTAGTTGAGTACAGGAGTCGTGCAAGGAGTGCGCAGGCCAAGAAAAGCTCAGGGTTGTGAACCTGAGAAGAGAAGTTGAAGGACTATTGCTGCAGGGTGCGCAGAGTCGAAAGGGTTCAAGCATTTGAAGTGTTTGAAAGTTTGCCACAAGGAGTGCGTGTAGGGATATTTTGGAAGCTTAGGAGGTATAGGACCTTCGAGTAATCACCAAGTGAAAGAAATGGAAGTTTGTGCCGTGGAATGTTCAAGCAGGTGCCGCAGGTTTGCATGCAGGAGAATGGGTTCCGTGGGGAGGAACACTTATCCGTTTCATAGATTCCATCAGGAGGAACGGATGGACGGAGTTCTCTGAGGAGAAACCACGAATTTCCGTGAGCCGTTGGATCTCCTAGAGGTGCAAGGGAGATACGAAAGAGTATTTCACAGGGTTCAAAGCTTAGGAGGGAGAGGACCGTTGATCCGAGTCACAAGGATCGTCGGACTCACACGTAGGATCGTGTATCGGGGTTTCGTAAGTTGAAGCCCGTAAATTTGGCAACAGGAATAACGAAATCATGAGATGCGATATCCCGATGGCTAAAAGATAGTGTGGGGCCATAGGAGTCGGTGACGTGTACAAGTGGCACACCTTATCGGGGTTTCGCAGTGAGAAGTCCTGAAACATTGACATCAGGATTCGTGATCTCGCGAAGTTTGAATCACCGATGGAGTGAAGAATCGTTGAATAGTCAACTCGCGAGCGCATCGGAGTTTCGACATATCGGGGTTCGGGAGTCGGTAAAGCAAGTTTCTTGGCATCGCGAGTGGAAAAATTGCGATAGAAGAAGTCCCGATAGGAGAGGGGAAAAGGTTAGTGTTGACTTGTATCGGGTTTCGGGGATTCTTGGAACCTACGCTCGACCTTTGGATTTGCGAAGTCGTGGAGTCCAATCTCCCAATTGTAAAGAAGGGGGATCACGGGAGAGAGTTTTCTGTGGGTGTAGAATTCCTGATAGGGAATTAAAAGAGCCTTAGAGTTCTTCGAGCCGCGAAAGAGAGAAGATCCTGTGAGCGGACGTGTGAGTGAGCACGCGTCTGCACCAGGTGGTATTAGAGCACATAAAGGTTATTTGCTTTCTGTAGTAGAGAGGAGAAAATTCACCATGCCACTGAGAAGAGATAGACAATCACTTGATCCAGAGGATAGGGAAATGGCGAGAAGAAGAGGTAGGCAGATGACTGATCCAGTCATGGAAAGACAAATGCGTGATCTCCGAGCAAGACTCAAAGACATGGAGACAACGCAAAAACACATAGTTAGTGCAAGGGATCTGAGTGATTCCAAAAGAGAAGCTGAGGCTGAACGTGAGGAGGAAGTTGCAGCCGAAGATGCATCAAACGAACGTTTGATCAAAGCTATTGCCAGGATGGGTGCAAGGGCAAAGATGGAAATTCCAGTTTATGAGGGAAACTTGGATGCAGAGGAGCTTCTAGACTGGATTAGAGCTCTAGACACATACTTCGACTATGAATATGTCGAAGAGGACAAGAAGGTCAAGCATGCTGTCACACGCTTGAAAGGACATGTAGCATTGTGGTGGGATGAACTACAAGCTGATAGACGTTGCAAGGGAAAACAAAAGATCAAGAGTTGGGATCAAATGATTGCAAAGATGAAGACGAAATTCATCCCCAGGGATTATCAAATTACTCTGTTCAGGAGAATGCAGAACCTGAGACAGAAGCTGATGACAGTGAAAGAATACACTGAAGAATTCTATAAACTGAACATCAGGGCAGGTCATTTGGAGAGCGATGATGAGAAAGTTGCCAGATACATGAATGATCTGAGATATGATATCCAGGATGATATGAGCATGGTAACCATCAGAACGGTGGAAGATGCTTATCAGATGGCTTTGAAAGCTGAGGAGAAGCTAAGCCGAAAGAAAAGTCAGAGGGGCAGAGGCAAAAGTCAGCCCAGAGGCAATTCAGTTGCCCAGGATAGATACCAGAATCCCAAGGAGGACTGGAAGAAACCTCCAACTCGAGCTGAGAGAGGTGGAACCTCACAAAAAGGACCATATGTTTAACAGAGAGGATAACATAATGAGCAGAGAGGAGATTATGCTGACAACAACACTTTTCCTAGTACTAGAGGTAGAGGAAGAGGAAGAGGTGGAGTAATCGCATGCTTCACATGTGGAAATAATGGGCACAAGTCTTACAAGTGTCCAGATAAAAAGAAGGACATTGGAGAAGCTCACATCACCGAAGCACAGAGGTAGGATGTTGAAGCAGAAGACGCAGAAGGCGGAATATCACCGATGATGCGAAAAATCCTTTTGACACCTGAGAAGGAGATGGAGAGTTCAGTCCAAAGGACCAGACTTTTTAGGACTGCTTGCAAGACCAAGGACAAGGTATGCAAGGTCATTGTAGATAGTGGTAGCACGGATAATCTCGTATCTACAGAGATGGTAGAGAAGATGGAGCTGGAGACGACTGATCATCCAAGGCCATACAGAGTTTCGTGGCTACAGAAAGGACACCAGGTAACTGTCACTGAACAATGCTTGGTTGAATTCAAGATAGGAGGATATAATGATAAAATATTATGTGATGTCATTCCTATAGATGTTTGTCATCTATTGCTGGGTAGACCATGGCAATATGACAAAAATGTGATTCATGATGGGCGAATGAACACATACACCCTAGAGAAGAATGGGAGGACACACATGTTGCTTCCGATAAAGGATAAGGAGATGAAACCGGAGGTAAGCAACACTGTACTTCTCATGAGTGGGAAGGAACTTCTTACTGAGGTTAAGAAGAAGGAAGATCCACAGTTCATTGTGGTCAAAAAGCCAAGGATTGTTCTGACTAGTACACGGGTATATGATCTACCAGAAGAAGTTCAGGAACTGCTGGAAGAGTTCGCTGACATCATAGTGGATGAATTACCTTGTTCGTTGCCACCGATCAGGTGTGTGAGCCATCATATTGATCTCATATCGAGAGCCAGTTTTCCAAAAAAATCCGCGTACAGGTTGATGCCGCAAGAAAATGAAGAGGTTAAGAGGCAAGTCCAGGATTTGATGGACAAAGGGTTGGTTAGAGAAAGCTTGAGTCCGTGTGCTGTTCCAACAGTACTCAGTCCGAAGAAAGACGGAGGCTGGAGGATGTGTACTGATTCAAGGGTGATTAACAAGATAACCATCAGGTATAGATTTCCATTGCCAAGGATGGATGATTTGATGGATTGCTTAAGTGGAGCAAAATATTTTTCAAAGATATATTTGAAAAGCGGTTATCACCAGATTCGCATGAGAGAAGGTGATGAATGGAAGACAACATTCAAAACCAACGAACGGTTGTATGAATGGCTTGTTATGCCATTTGGCTTAAAAAATGCGCTAAGTACCTTCATGAGGTTGATGAACGAAGTCCTGAGGGAGTTCACCGGGAAATTTTTCATTGTGTATTTGGATGACATACTGATCTACAGTAAGAAAGTAGCAGAGCATTTGAAGCATTTGGCTACAGTGATGCAGAAACTACAACAAGAGAAGCTGTTGATAAATATGAAAAAGTCCTCATTCATGAAGATAGAGCTCATTTACTTGGGATTTGTTATTTCAGCAAATGAGTTGAGGATGGATACAGATAAGGTAGAAGTGATCAAGAATTGGCCATCACCTAGAAATATTTTCGAGGTGAGAAGTTTTCATGGATTGGCTAGTTTCTACCGAAAGTTCATCAGGAATTTCAGTGGAATTAGTGCAACAATGATGGATACAGTGAAGAAAAGACAAGTCTTTTCACTGGACTGATGAGGCTGAGAAGAGCTTCAAATTGTTGAAAAGGAATATTACGGAAAAACCAGTTTTGGTGTTGCCGGATTTCCAGAAGACATTTCAGGTGAAGTGAGATGCAAGCAGATTTGCAATTGGGGCAGTCTTGAGTCAGGAAGACAGGCTGATAGCATACTTCAGCGAGAAGCTGAATGAAGTGAAATTGAAGTACTCCACTTATGAAAAGGAGTTCTATTCTATCATACATACATTAAATAAATGGAGTCATTACTTAATCCCAAAAGAGTTTGTTTTGTACAATGATAATCATGCACTGCAGTTTGTGACTCAACAGGAGAAGTTGAATCAGAAACATGTCAAATGGGTTGAGTATATGCAAAATTTCACATTTGTGATCAAGCATATTTCTGGTACTGCTAACAAAGTTGCTTATGCCTTGAGCAGGAAGTGTTTGTTGTTGCAGGAGTTCAAAGTCAAAACGTTGGGTTTTGATAGTCTCAGGGACATGTACAGAGAAGATCTAGATTTTAAAGAGGCATATAAAATAGATGAGAATCCAGTTCTCAAAGATAGAAGCCAGTGGGCCGAGTACATGATCTAGGAAGGATTGTTGTTTAAGGGCATTCAATTATGTATTCCAAAATGCTCCATGAGGGAGAACTTGCTGAAGGAGAAACACAGTGGACGATTGGCAGGACACTTTGGCCATGACAAGACGTTCGTGAAGTTGAACGAGTCATGTTTTTGGTTGGGAATGCAAGCAGATGTCAAGAGATTTGTAGACAGATGCATAATTTTCCAGCATTCGAAGGGAAGAAAGCAGAATGTGAGGTTTTATCAACCATTGCCCATACCAGAGAGGCCATGGGATGCAATTAGCATGGATTTTGTATTGGGGTTGCCAAGAACACAAAGAGGTTGTGATTCAATCTTTGTGGTAGTGGATAGATTTTCCAAAATGGCACACTTCATTCCATGTCAAAAAACCAGTGATGCAACTCACATTGCGAATCTGTTCTTCAAGGAGGTCGTTCGACTTCATGGCTTACCGAGGAGTATAGTTTCGGATCGAGATACGAAATTCATAGGGAATTTTTGGAGGACCTTATGGAAGAAGCTGGGAACTAACTTGGCATTTAGTTCAGCTTATCATCCTCAGATGGATGGAAAGACGAAGGTAGTAAACAAAAGTCTGGGAGACTTGCTGAGAAGCTTGGTGATGGAGCACCACAACCAGTGGGACAACATATTGCCGCAGGCAGAGTTTGCGTATAATGACTCAGTGAACAGGAGCACATGGCAGAGTCCATTTCAGGTTGTCTATGGCATGCAGCCGAGGGGAATTTCTGAGCTGAGGGATTCAGAACAGACTGCGACTAGGAGCGCTAGTGCAGAAGATTTCGCAGAAGCGATGAAAGAACTTCACAACCAGGTGAAGGAACGATTGTAGAATTCAAGCCAGGAATATAAGCGCAAAGTAGATCAACATAGGAGACAACTTCAATTTGAGGTTGGTGATCTGGATCTGGCACATTTGAGAAGAGAAAGGTTCTCTAGGGGAACATATAATAAGTTGAAGATGAAGAAAATCGGGCCATGTAGGGTCTTGAAGAAGTTTGGGGAGAACGCTTACGAGATTGAATTATCCGATGGGATCAAAATTTCTTCGATATTCAATATCTCAGATTTGTACCCATATAGAGTTGGAGAAGCAAGTATTGGAGATGAGCAGCCAGTGATCCAGTGGGCGAAACAGATGCCAGTTGCAATTAAGTCGCAGATGGAGCACATACTAGATAAGAGAGTGAGCAAAAGGACCAGGCGAAAGCAATACTTTGAGTATCTGGTCAAGTGGAAGAACCATCCAATTGAAGATGCCAGCTGGGAGACCGAAGCTGAAATACAGAGGCATGGACAGACCGTGCAAGAGCTCATGGATAGGAGCCCATGAAAGTTTTCAAGTGGGGGAGTATGATGCAGGAGCATCTCCCACATCAAGCGAGCCAGCGCGGAAGACAATAGGACAGCTGGATGAGCCAACACAAATTTTGAAGGTTCCTTGGATTTGATGCACGAACATTAATGTAGAAATTTAATGAAGCACACTTGTATATTGTAATCGGACCTTGAGCCTTTAGCTCTCGTCCTTAGTAGGTAGACGACATTTAAAGTAGTTAATGTAAAAGTAGATAGAATTTAATTCTATATTAGACTGTTTGAGAGCGCAAGAGGGAAACGAGATATAGACACCCTCATTGTGTATTGTAACATTATTATGAAGAAATTGAGCAAGAGCATGCAGAGAGCTGTGTAAGAACACCCATGTACAAACATTTGGATTAATAGAAGAAATTGATTCAAATTCATGGTTTTTGTGTTGTTCTCTATGTATTGATGCTGAATGAAATGCTCATTTGATGTTTGCTTCTTGTTATACATTTGCTTTATATGCTGTGTATATGATTTCATGTTTGAATTGAAGTCTGAGAGGAAGTAGAAACGAGTTTCAATTGTTTCTCTATCTGAGCTAGAGATTCCTGCAAGGAGTGCAGTTGAAGTGTTCGCAAGGAGTGCGTTGACAGTGGGTTTAGATAGGGTTGCTTTTATTCTCATTCTCTCAAAAGTGCAGTTGAGTACAGGATCCATGCAAGGAGTTCGCAGGCCAAGAAAAGCTCAGGGTTGCGAACCTGAGAAGAGAAGTTGAAGGACTGCTGCTGCAGGGTGCGCAGAGTCAAAAGGGTTCAATAATTTGAAGTGTTTGAAAGTCTGCCGCAAGGAGTGCGTGCATGGATCTTTTGGAAGCTCAGGAGGTATAGGACCTTCGAGTAATCACCAAGTGAAAGCACTGGAATTTTGTGCCGTGGAATGTTCAAGCAGGTGCCGCAGGTTTGCGTGCAGGAGAATGGGTTCCGTGGGGAGGAACACTTAGTCATTTCATAGATTCCATCAGGAGGAATGGACGGACGGAGTTCTCCGAGGAGAAACCACGAATTTCCATGAGCCATTGGATCTCACAGAGGTGCAAGGGAGATATGACAGAGTATTCCACAGGGTTCAAAGCTTAGGAGGGAGAGGACCGTTGATCCGAGTCACAAGGATCATCAGACTCGCATGTAGGATTGTGTATTGGGGTTTCGTAGGTTGAAGCCCGTAAATTTGGCAACGGGAATCGTGAAATCACGAGACGCGATATCCTGATGGCTATAAGATAGTGTGGGGCCACAGGAGTCGGTGACGTGGACAGGTGGCACACCTTATTGGGGTTTCGCAGTGAGAAGTCCCAAAACATTGACATCAGGATTCACGATCCCGCGAAGTCTGAATCGCCGATGGAGTGAAGAATCGTTGAATAGTCAACTCGCGAGCGCATCGGAGTTTCGACGTATCGGGTTTCGGGAGTCAGTAAAGAAAGTTGCTTGGCATCGCGAGTGGAAAAATTGCGATAGAAGAAGTCCCGATAGGAGAGGGAAAAAGGTCAGCATTGACTTGTATTGGGTTTCGGGGATTCGCGAAACCTACGCTCGACCTTTGGATTCGCGAAGTCGCAGAGTTCGATCTCCCAATTGTAAAGAAGGGGGATCATGTGAGAGAGTTTGCTGTGGGTGCATAATTCTCGATAGGGAATTAGAAGAGCCTTAGATTTCTTCGGGCCGCGAAAGAGAGAAGATCCTGTGAGCGAGTGTGTGAGCGAGCGCGCGTCTGCACCAAACATGCACTTAAAGGAGCAAATATAGATGTTCAACCAGAGGATGGAAACGATGGATAATCACCTTGATACCTCTGTCAAACTACATCCATTTCTATAGAACAAGTTTGATGAACACTACAAATCTCTCACCACTATCATGGTAGATTGGGATAAGCACAAAGTTCAACTTGTACACCTTGGTGAGAAGGTCATACATATATATAGTTGGAAAGAGGGTAGTCTCACACAAATGATGATGAAGCTGCAAAAAGAGTTGGGGAAGGAGGAGGATGCCTTGACAAGGCTCCATGTAGATATCCAAGAGCATTGAGAAGTAAGGAGACCATCCATTGTCACTTCCCAAGACAACACCATGACTGAGCTCCAGGGGTGATTTTAAGGATGGCAATTTATTTTAAAATGTAGAAACCTTGGCGAATCTTACTAATCCTTCATATACCAACTATAAGTGTTTGGCAATATTTTTGAAAAAATATTCAAATTTCTAAGTATTTTATATAGTTTTTTTAAAATTTTGGCGATTTTTAAGGTAAAATAATTTTATCCTATATAATTTGGGCGAATCATTTTTAAAATAGAAAATCTCATTTTTGGAAAAATGATGGAAAATTAGCCCATGAGCGAAATTTAGCCCCTAAAATCATCCATGCTGAGCTCACCTTCTGTAAACGTTTCTCTAGATTAGATTGGTGACTTTGAAAATCATACTCGAGGCATTGTTCCAATATTCTAAGGCTATGATGGACAAGGTATAAGAAAGAGAAGTTAAGGAATCCTAATCCCCATTATAGCTTCATATAGGGCCAAGCATGAAGGCCTAGGCTTCGATTTCAAAAGAAAAACACCCATGTCCATGAATACCATTTTTATAGAGTCCAAAGACATGCTGGAGTTGGCCTGGTCATCAAGAGGGAAAAAAACGGTAAGTGAAGGTGGAATCCCACTACCACCTCAACCTTCTTATGGTATATTGAAGGAGGGAAGCAATGAGAATATCTCATAGACTTAACCTACACTTGAACTCAGAGAAAGAAACAAGAATACCAACTAGGGAAAGAAGAAGAAGAAGAAGATGAGGAGGTTTTCCTCAAAGAAGGCATTCCTTGTTTGTCACTAATGAAAGAAGAGAGGACATAATGTTACCACCTATTGGTATGTGGAGGCATTCTCATGTTGTGGGAATAAAGGCCATTGCAAGGAAACTATTATAACATCTTTAGCCACCTCATTCAACTAAGATGCACCTTATCAGCCCTAAGGCATTCCACACTTGATTTTAGCTGATTGAATCCATCTGTAACTATGCATAAAATGCCTCCTTTCAACATGCTTGGACCTCTTACTCAGACAAGGAGCTAGTACTCACTTGTTTCCTTCATGAAAGGAGTGAGTGCCTTTCAAATTCAATAAAAAAAATATAAATCATGAAAATTACATACTCTCAAGCAAGGTTTACAAGAAAATTGGTTTCGTAACTTCCTAATTCCAATGAGTATCGATCTTAACCATATTGAAATGGTATAAATATGACCTTAATGAAGGAGAAGTTATAGAACTAATTTTCCCGTAAACCCCGCTCGAGAGCACATAATTTTTATGATTCTATATTTTTTATTGATTTGGAAGGTACTCGCTCCTTTCCTGAAGGAAACATGCAAGTATTTTCTCCTTGTATGAGAAGGAGGTGCAAGTATGTTGGAAGGAGATTTTTGTTTGCAGAGTTATAGATGGATTCAGTTAGCCAAAATCAAGTGTGGAATGCCTCATGGACAATAAGGTGCATCTTAGCTGAATGAGGTGGATAAAGATGCTATAACACATTTGTTGTTTTGTTGACTTTAGAAAAATGTTTGACACAGTACCTAGGATGAATCTATGGAATAGGTTGGAAGAGATAAAAGTCCCATTTGAGTTGAGGGATGATATAGTAAGACTGATCCAGATTTATTTTGAGAACGAAATGAAGGTGGAGATATAACAATGAAATATAAATATATATTGCGAGATACACATAAATATTGCAATAAACACAGATATACAGTAACACACAATTTTTATTAATGAGAGAATGTACAAAAACTATAAAATTACATAGTGAATGATTCACTAAAATGGTGGCATCTTATCTCTAAGAAGAGATGTGATGGCTACACTCGTTCACAAGAAGATGATTATGATTTTTAAAATGAGGCTCTAGAGGCCTTTTTAACATAAAGAAAATCCAAAACCCTAACCCCAGAAGTTGAAGCACCAAAATTCATGTGGGCCCCGATGGGGTAAGTTGGGACGTCAACTTCCCAAGGGTGTAATGTTTACATACGATCTCTGTTTGGGGCGCACGATAGCTAGTTTGAAACATATATCTGAGTACTACACATTTTTCCATCAAACTCTGGCTAAAGCCTCCAGTGTGACTGTGGAGGCCCCAGAAAATGTTGTTTAGGGCCTCAAAACAACCCCGAAAGTTTAGGACTCGAAGTGTTGTAGAAAAATTGCCAAGGTGGAAAGCCCTGTTTTGAGCTAATGGAATAGGTGGGTGGAAAACTATTTCCACCCGTATCAATCCTCCCCCCTTAGGAAGCAATGGTCTTCATTGCGTTAGGTCCCCGGGGAAGCTTTTACTGAATCTGGACCTTAGTGAGTTGCTTGCCTTGCTGAGTAGGGAAACATCACACAATACCTCATCCTTGAAGAGCTTGATGCCGCATGACAAGAGGAATTGCTCACTGATACAAAGATATCATCCCTGGAAAAACCATCCGATGTTGTATGACTACGGATTTGGTGTTGTCAGGAAATCCAAATGCTTGATGACCTCAACTAAGATGAGGTTATTTTGGCTTCCACTATCAACAATAAAATGCAACGAGGTCCCCTTCACCCACATTTGTGAACGAAAAATGCACTCCAACTCCTCAGGATCCTTTGGTTTTTATAGTTGGATTGTTTTAGTCGTGACAGTAGTAGTGGGTTCTACATCAATTATCTGTATCCTTTTATTATTGTCTGAATCAGAGTCTGAGTCGAGGCTCGGATCCGTTTCTTTGAGCTCAACCAAAAATGACTATTTCGAGCTACATTTATCGGTGTTGTGCCAAGGGGTTTTGTGTAAGTCGTATCACTTCCCAATGTCCTTCTTCATCTTCCCTTTACCCTTCCTTTCCTGTGTCTTGGACTGGTTATCTTGAGGTTGACTACTCTGTGAGTTAGGGCTTCCTTTACCATGCTTTCTTTGTTGCGAAATTGTAGACCCAAATTCCCTCTTGTTCTACTACTTAAATGTCTTCTCTATTTTGACAACATATCTATAAGCAACTCCCAATGATGAAATGTCCAAAAATTACATTTCGGTTTGGATGTATCTGTGTATATCCTCGTGGTATTTCAGAACGAGATGCCACTCAAAGTATTTGATACCCATCTTGGTGTGAAAGGTATGTAAGATATTTGTGAACTTTGACACTATTTGGTCCCACTTTTGATACAACATGGTCCATCTCATGTATTGGTCATCATAGTTTCCCACAAGGTAATATTGTTCCTTGACCGCATCCATAAAATAATCCCAAGTGGAATTGGACCCAAATATTCCATAATCCTTTGTGAAACTTTTATCCAAGTAATTTTCCCACAAATGTTTAACATGGGGAATATCCTTAAGGAGCGCAAAGGTGATCTTTTCTCTGTCGAAAAAATTGTGAACAAAGAAATAACCTTCTATCAAATTTAACCATTTTTCCAAAGCATCCGCATCGATCTGACCTTCAAATATAGGAATATCAAAATTAACTTGTACCTTGAATGGGGTAGTGTCTCCAAAGAGACTTCTTGATGAAGACGCGCCTATTATTGTCGACAATCATTGAAGGATTTGAGAAAAATTCTCCAACATCTCATTCCTCTGTTGCATGAGGGCTTCTGCGAGCAACAACTTCATGGGATCTTCTGCTTCCTTTTTCCTCTTCTCTTTCTCCATGGGAGGTTTCTTGGGATGGCGAGATAATTTATAATCAAGGGAAACTAGCTTGAGACCCAACTCTCTATATTCTGACCTCATCGGGGACATGCACACAAAACAAAAAAAAGTAGCCTGGTCTGATACCATTGATCCAAATTTATCTTGAGAATGAAATGAAGGTGGAGATATAACAATGAAATATACAAAGGTATTGCGAGATACACAAAAGTATTGCAATAAACACATAGATACGGTAATGCACAATTTTTATTAATGAGGGAATGTACAGAAACTGTAAAATTATAGAGTAAATGACTCGCTAGAATGGTGGAAATTTATCTCTGAGAAGAGATGTGATGGTTACGCTCATTCACAAGAAGATGATGATTTTTTTTACAATGAGGATCTAGAGGCATTTTTAACATAAATAAAATCCAAAAACCTAACCCTAGAAGATGAAGCAACAAAAGTCATGTGGGCTTGGATAGGGTAAGTTTGTACGTCAACTTCCCAAGGGTTTAACGTTTTCATATGATCTTCGTTTGGTGCGAACGATAGCTAGTTTCAAAGGTCTATTCGAGGAATACATATTTTTGTGTCACACTTTAGATAAATTATACAGTGTGACCATGGTGGGCCCATAAAACGCTGTTTAGGACCTCAAAATAGCCCCAGAAGTTTAGGACTCGAAGTGTTGCAGAAAAACTGCCAAGGTGGAAATCCCTATTTTGAGCCAGTGGAATAGGTGGGTGGCCACTGGTTTTGTCCTGGATCAATCCTCCCCCCTTATGAAGCAATGGTCTCCTTTGCATCAGGTCCCTGTGGAAGCTTTTGCTGAATCTAGAACTTAGTGAGTTTCTTTCCTTGCTGAAGAAGTTGCCCGATTTAGCTTCTTGAAGGATATTATAAACAAATGTGGCTACATGATTTGCCAGAGTGTGGGAGAACTCTATCAATGAAGATGAAACGTTCAAAACATGAAGGGATTTATCATAACTTGATTTGACTAGGCAGTGTGGAGGCACCCCTGTAGGTGAAGTATGAATATCTTAGCGCTCTTCTGACCTTCTTGTTGATTTTCTTCTACTAGACAAAAGGGTCTTGGGTTGAGGCTTTAGTGGTTGCAGTGTTGTTATCTTCTGACCAGGTTATGGGGATGAAAACTTTATGGTATGAGAGATTACTTTGTGGCACTGTTTTGTCGGTATAGTATTTAGAACTACCTTTGGTATCCTATAGGGATGACCCCCTAGAGTAACAATGATGCTACGGGGTTGAGACTCATAAAAAACATGACACCTCCACATATATGGCTAGCCTAATAGAACATCACAGACTTCTAGTGAGGAAACATCACACAGTACGTCATCCTTGAAGGGCTTGATGCCGTATGGAAGGAGACATTGCTGGCTGACATGAAGATCTTGTCCCCGGTGAAGCCATTCAATGTTGTATGGTTGCGGGTGTGGTGGTGTCGCCAAATCCAATTGCTTGATGCACTCTGCTGAGATGAGGTTCTTCTAGTTTCTGCTATAACCAATAAAATGCAACGAGGTCCCCTTCACCCACATATGTGAATGGAAAAGGCTCCCCCCTCCTTAGGATCCTCTGGTTCTTCTGGTTGGATGTTGCAATCGCAACAATAGCTGTGGGTTTTGCATCAATTATCTGTCCTTTTTTATTATTGTCTAAATCAAAGTTCGAGTTGGGGCTTGGATATGTTTCTTTGATCTTAGCCACTAATGACTATTTCAAATGACATTCATCAATGTTGTGCCAAGGTATTTTGTGGAAGTCGCACCACTTCCCAGTGTCCTTCTTCGTCTTCCCGTTATCCTTCTTTTCTCGTGGCTTGGAATGGTTGTCTTGAGGTTGACTACTCTGTGAGTTAGGGTTGCCTTTACTATACTTTGGTTGTTTCGGATTTGCAAACCCAAATTACCACTTGTTCTATTACTTACATTTATGTTCGATTTTTAAAACATATCTATAAGCGTCTCCTAGTCATGAAATGTACAAAAATTCCATTTTGGTTTGTATATATCTGTGGAACATTTCTCCCAAGCATCCACATCAATGTAACCTTCAAACAAGGGAATACAAAATTAAATTGTACCTTGAATGGGGTAGTGCCTCCAAAGTGACTCCTTCATGAAGACATGCATATTATTGCTAGAAATCGTTGAAGGATTTGAGAAAAATTCTCCAACATCTCGTTCCTATGTTGCGCGAGGGATTCATTGAGAAAAAAATTAATGGGATTTTATGTTCCCTTGTTCCTCTTCTCTTCCTCCATGGGAGGCTGTTTGGGCTGGTGAGAGCGGTTATCCTCAAGGGAAACTAGCTCGAGACCCAAATTTCTATGTTCTAACCTCGTCAGGGACATGCACAAGAAACGAAAAGGACTAGCCCGCTCTGATACCATTGATCCAAATTTATTTTGAAAATGAAATTAAGGTAGAGATATAACAATGAAATATACAGAGATATTTCTAGGTACACAAAAATATTGCAATAAGAACAGAGATACACTAATGCACAATTTTTATTAATGAGAGAATGTACAAAAACCTTAAAATTACAGAGTGAATAACTCGCTAGAATGGTGGCAGCTTATCACTGAGAATAGATGTGATGGCTATGCTCATTCACAATAATATGATGATGTTTTTTACAATGAGGCTCTAGAGGCCTTTTTAACATAAAGAATCCAAAACCATTACGCTAGAAGATGATGCGCCAAAAGTCATTTGGGCCGCGATGGGGTAAGTTGGTACGTCAACTTCCCAAGGGCGTAACTTTTGCATACAATATCCATTTGGGGCACACAATAGCTAGTTTGAAAGGTATATTCAAGGAATAATCATTTTCCATCACACCCAGGTTAAATAATTCTTAGTGACTATGGCAGGTCCAAAAAATGTTTTTTAGGACCTCAAAACACCCTTAAAAGTTTAGGACTTGAAGTGTTGTAGAAAAAAATGCCAAGGTGGAAACCCCTGTTTTTAGGTAGTGGAATAGGTGAGTGGCCACTGATTTCTACCTTGATGAATCCTCCCCCCTTAGGAAGCATTGGTCTCCATTTCATAAGGTCCCCAGGGAAGCTTTTGTTGAATATGGACCTTAGTGAATTACTTTCTTTGTTGAAGAAGCTGCCCCGCTTATCTTGTTGAAGGATGTTATGAACCAATTTGGTTGCATGATCTGCCAGAGCGTGGGAGGAATATGTCGATGAAGATGAAACATGAGGAACTTGAATGTATTTATCATAAATTGATTTGATTGGGTAGTGTGGAGGTACCCCCGTAAGTGCAATAGGAATATCTCGATGCTCTTCTACAATATTGTTGATCTGCTTCTACTGGATAGAAGGTTCTTGGGCTGAGGTTGCAGTGGTTGCAGTGTCCTTCTCTTCTAAACAGGTGAGAAAACCACTTTCCATAAATAGAAATTTCTCCAATATTTTATCATTTAAAGTAAGATGAGAAAATCAAGAAGGAATATTTAAATGATAAAATATTGGAGAAATTTCTATTTATGGAAAGTGGTTAACCCTAAAATAAGGAAAATA
>ML826877.1:9457-20979 GCA_009831015.1 Picea engelmannii
CGGCGGTGACCACGATTCGAACTAAAAGGCGCTTCGCATTTCGCGATTTCACGATTTCTGTTGCAAGGAACTCTGGTTCCTTGATCCCCAAAATCCAAAAATCCAAAAGACTGAGGCTAAGGTTTTCTCGACTCTTTTATTCACATGACCCTTCGCTCGGAACCTGGGGTCAACTCCTAGACATGCGTCAGGATCCCATGTTTCGGTGAATCTGCGGACAATGCGCCACCGTTTCCCAAACTTCTGATCGATGAGGGTACAGCAACCTGGATCCCACGGTCTAGATCTCTCTACCAATCAACGGTCCCGATCAAATCCATGCTTTCCACCTTTCGGAATTCTGGTGGAGTCTTTACCTCCTAATTCCTGATTTTGAATCCCCAAAATGTGTATGCATCAGATCAACGATCCACCGCCTGTCTTGATCCAATGGATCAGGTTGGATGTCGAGATTTCATGACATGCGAGTTCTCAAAACTCTGCCCGTTGACTTATAAACCTCTGACTCCCGAAGATCCGATTACACCGGATCTACGGTTCAGGTCATTCGCTAACCAACGGCCCTGATTGAATCGATGATTTACCTTGCGCGACTTTGGGAAAGTCTTCGCTTCTATTTTCCCAATAGTTGAAACCTCGAAGATCTAGATCAACGACTCTCGTTGATTCCAATATAGCAGATACTATTCCTCCTAAGTTTGTTAGTGATGAGAGGTTATCATCCTTATCTTCTTCGCTGATCTACTAGATCTGACGATTCACGGAATTTCGCTATTCCTCCCTCCGAGAATTCCACCGTTCGTTCATATTTTCTATGACTTCCAGCCACGAACTTGGCATCAACTCTTCTTGAATCAACCTCTGTGTTCAACCTCTGGAGCTTTCAAACCTTAACACAAGCTTGTTTCTATATGCACTCCTTGTTCTCTATATGCACACTCGGCATACGAAATTTCCCGCTATCTTTTATGAGATTTTAAGTTACTTACAGGACTAATCTCATAGTCATAAGTCATACGAATGTTACACTCTCTTTATGGGAACAACCAACAAGGGTCACTCTTGGGAATTAGCAACATTCCCAAAGGACTCCTCTTAGTCGTTTTTAAACAGATTATCCTTGTTGTTGATTCTAACCGTTATAGGTCAGATAATCTGACCCTACATATTTTCATCAGTCCTCTCAATCATGAGGAGTTATATGCTCAGGGTTTAGTCTTTTAATAATATAGTAACTATAACATTCTAAGGATCCTACCGGTCCTTACCATATTTCCTAAATCATGAAGGAGTTCTTCATGAGGATCTTCATTCTTACCTAACTAGCCATCTCAATTGCAAGAGACTCTACCTTCTTTAGTAGGTAGCCATTGTCACACTATAACAGAACAATGCAGTTCATGTCCTTTTTCTGGCTCGTGCAACTTTATAGCACAATCTATTCCACCTCTGTTATTCACTCTCGGGTCTTATCAGTGATATTGATCAGTGCATCCCTACTCCTATAAGATTAGTTATCTTTTTGACAAAGGAACAATATAATTCCTTTGCTGGAATTCCGTAGAAATTCCCAAATTATAGTTTCATTCTATAGTCCTTCTCCTTAAAAAGAAAATGCAGATAACAATATCTCCTTACGTGACTCGTACATGAGCCCAAGCAGGCCAAGTGTTGTAACTATGCTCTGATACCAATTTCTCACATACCCACTACAACAAAAATAAAATTTTCTCTCTTCCTCAAGGGATAGAATACCCGAATTCCTACAGGGGCCTAGCGTAGGCTAGCTCTTCCCTTATCCACCTCCATGTAATCATTGGTTATGACCACAGGCCAATCCAAGAGGCACCTTTCACATTTCGCGACTCAGCGATATAAGAGAGTCAAGTCTTTCAACTCTTCAAACCCAGAAACATGAAATCTTACCTTCGATGAGATCGATGGCTATGAATCTCCCCCTGATCCAACGGTCCTGGCCGTATCGAGATTTCGATAACTGAGAGTTCAAAATGTTGCGACCCAAACCACTGGTCTCTCCATTCCCCGAACTCCGATATGGGATTTCATGTATGAGATCAACAACCCTCGTTGATCTGGATCTGACAGTCACTATCCCTCCTGAGCTTAAGGGTGTTGAAAGACACTCAGTCCTAACCGCGCGTCGGGGTTTCGTATACAGGGATTTCGTGACTTGCGAAGACAAGGGGTCTTGCCCTCTATTTTCCCGAATGTTGAAATGCCAAAACTTATTCACGCTAAACCATCTCATCCATAGAGCGCATCGGGGTTTTGTATACCGATATTTTGTGACTTGCGAAGACAAGGGGTCTTTCCCTCTGGTTTCCTGGGTGCCGAAATGCCAGCCGACAACCACGTATCCTGTGTCGATGGACGGTTCTGAATACTTCGGGACTTTCAAGACTTCGTCGACTCCACTCTCCTGCCTATGCAAGGGTTACGATCAATGGTCAATAGATCTTCGATATCCACCTGGATGTTGTGTAGGGATTGAGGATAGCCCCAGAAGTGCAGAACACACAATTACAAAGAAATGTCATCATTACAGAGAAACATGTTGAACTAAAAATTGTCAAGAGTCAGTTGGAATAGGTGGGTGGCCACCAATATCCACATGGATAAGTCCTCCCCCCTTAGTAAGAAATGGTCTCCATTGTGTTGAGTTCCCCCATCAAGTGAGGAAATTTCTACTAAATTTGGCGTTGGGTGAGCCACTTGCCTTGGTGCAAGGTTGCCTTGCCTTGACAACCCGATAAAGTTGGATCCTCTGTCGACGAGTGTCCTTGACCTGCGTGTCCACTATCTAATCAATGGATGCTTGTTCCATGTAGTCAGCGTTGAGCTTTGTTGATTTCAATTGTTCTGTGATCTCGTAGGTGTCCAATAATGGTGGAAAATATGGTTGGAGGAGGTCCACATTGAACACTGGGTGCAAGCCAAGGAAGGGGGTAGTGTTGTGCTCAAAATCATTTTCACCCATAGACTTGGTGATAGTGTAAGGTCCATAGTGAAGTTGAAGGATATTTTGATGGGGGCATGTAAGGTGCTCTTTATGAAAATGTAACCAAACATTTTCTCCCACCTTAAACTTGTGCGGTACCCGATGTTGATAATGGCGTTTCTTGTACTTAGCATTGGCTTTCTACAAAATCTCATAGACATGTTGGTAGATGTGTTGAATCTACTCAATTAATATGGTAGCTTTTTTGGCCTCAAACTAAACATGGGAAGATTATGCATGTGTGGTTGCATGAGGTAGTTCAACATCAATGGGACCCAACGGTTGGAATGCCAGCCCCACCTAAAATGAGCTATGGTCGGTGGAGCTATTGAGAGCCATGTTGTAGTTTTGTTGAACATAGGGAAGACTCTCATCTCGTGTACATGGATTCTTAGAGTTATACATGTGCAGGATGTGCACAATCATTCGATTGACGACCTATGTTTGGCCATCGGTTTGAGGGTGGAAGGCAGTGGATTTAGTGAGCTCGGTTTCCAACATTGACCAGAGACTCAACAAAAATGTGTTGAGGAACCTATTGTCCAACTTTAAGATGATGGTTTGTTGAATCCCAAAATGGACCCACACTCATTCGAAGAAGAACTTGGCAGTATATGTCATTGTGATTCTCTTCTTGCAGGCTGTGAGAATGGCCATCTTCGAAAACCGATCAACCATCACAAATATGCAATCATTGCCTTGCTTGGTGGACGGAAGGCCAGACATGTAATCCATTGAGATGGATTCCCAAGGCCTCTCAGGAATAGAAAGAAGGGTGTATAAATCTTACTTCTTTATGGTTGGCTTGGAAATGGCACACGCAGTGCAAGATTTGATATACTTCTTAGCATCATGTTGATGTTTTGGCCAATAAAATGTTTATGTAGAACGGCCACAACTTTCTCCATGCCAAAATGTCATGCATTCCAACTGTAGTGAGCCTCCCAAATCATCTTTTCATGCTCTCTTGTGGGACATAGATGTGGCCCAAATGGCATAACAGTCCATCCTAAATGTGGAAATCGGTGGCATTCACGCATGTACCCAAGAGCTAATAGGTGGTGGCAAAGTCAGGATCTCGCTAATAAAGTTGGGGCCACTCAGATGCATCATGCCCACGGGAATGAAGCATGGTGATGAGTGAAACAACAAGAGTTTGACTGAGGCATTCAACRACACAATTTATGCTCTTTGTCTTATTCTTGATGTTGAGATAAAATTGTTGCAGGTATGTGGGACACTTTTGATAGCAGTCATTCTGAAACTTCCCTTGTGTCTGTATGAATTGCATAGGATTGTGATAAGTGTGGATGATTGTCACCTTTCCCAGAATGCAATGTTTCCATTGATGGTAGGCTTACACAATGGAATACATTTCCTTATCGTAAGTGGGGTATTTTCGAATGGTATCTAAGAGTGTCTCACTATGGTATGCTATTGGATGACCATGCTGAGTGAGAACTACGCTTACAACATAGTCATATGCATCAGTCTCAATCTCAAACGGTTGTTGCATATCGGGTAAGGAGAGTACTGGATATGAGCACAAATAATGCTTCAGATCATCAAATGCTTTTTGTTGTTCCTTCAACCATGCAAACTTTTCCTTGCCACCTCCCTTGGTCACTTGACTAAGGGCCCATGAAATATGGGAGAATCCCAACACAAACCGTCAAGAGAAGTTGGCAAGTCCCAAGAAGCTTTGAAGCTTAGTTAGTGTGGTCGGGGCTGGCAAGTCATGAATGGCTTGGATCTTAGCTAGATCCATCTGTACCCCATTCTCATCAACAATGTAGCCCAAGTATTGGACCTTGTTCATGCCAAAGGAGAATTTTTCAAAGTTGGCATATAGCATGTGATATCGCAGAGTGCTTAAAACCTGTTGAATATGTTGCATGTGTTTCTCCCAAGTTCTGTTGAAGATGAGGATATCATCCATATATACCACAAAAAAAGAGTTGGTGAAGGGTCTCAATACATCATCCATTATCCTCATGAAAGTTGTTGGTGAATTTGTTAAGCCAATGGTCAGGACCAGCCATTCGAAGAGACCTTCTTTAGATTTGAAAGTTGTCTTCCATACATCAGTCGGTTCGATGGGAACCTAGTGGTAGCCAGACTTTAGGTCAATCTTGCTGAAGAAATTTTCCCCCCTGAATTGGTCAAGAAGGTCATTGTCACAAACTTTCTCTACCGAGGTGTACCTCCAGCTTGTGTTACCTCAACACAATAATTTGCAGGCGATCATGTCTTATCACGAGGTTTTCATGGCTCAACAGTAGCCTTTTTTTTCATCATCTTCAGCTTTGACAGCCTTCATCTGTTCCTTCTGGAAAGATATTTTCTCTTCACTTGTGTCACAGGTATAGAACATTTGTGAGAAATCATTATAAATTCCAACTTTCAAAATTTTTATTGCAAATTTGTCACCCACAAATTTTTCCAATCTCTTATTTTATTTTCATATGTGTTCTGTACGAAACCAAATTCACAAGCATGGGACTTTCTTTCACATAACATTTTAGCTCATTAAGAAATCGGTCTCCCTTATGGGCTTACAGCATAGCCATATCCAAGACTATTTCTTCCTGCAATCATTCCTCAACTAATCAAATTGTTAGTTCTCATACACATACATTTTTATCACACCTTTTCAACTTTATCCTTATCTTCTCCACGGATCTACTAGATCTAACGGTTCACGGAATTTCGGTATTCCTCCCTCCGAGAATTCCACCGTCCGTTCATATTTTCAATGACTTCCAGCCACGAACTTGGCATCAACTCTTCTTGAATCAACCTCTGTGTTCAACCTCTGGAGCTTTCAAACCTTAACACAAGCTTGTTTTTATATGCACTCCTTGTGCTCTATATGCACACTCATCATACGAAATTTCCCACTATCTTTTATGAGCTTTTAAGTTACTTACAGGACTAATCTCATAGTCATAACTCATACGAATGTTACCCTATCTTTATGGGCACAACCAACAAAAGTCACTCTTGGGAATTAGCAACATTCCCAAAGGACACCTCTTAGTCGTTTTTAAACAGATTATCCTTGTTGTTGATTCTAACCGTTATAGGTCAGATAATCTGACCCTACATATTTTCATCAGTCCTCTCAATCATGAGGAGTTATATGCTCAGGGTTTATTCTTTTAATAATATAGTAACTATAACATTCTAAGGATCCTACCGGTCCTTACCATATTTCCTAAATCATGAAGGAGTTCTTCATGAGGATCTTAATTCTTACCTAACTAGCCATCTCAATTGCAAGAGACTCTACCTGCTTTAGTAGGTAGCCATTGTCACACTATAAAAGAACAACGCAGTTCATGTCCCTTTTCTGGCTCGTGCAACTTCATAGCACAATCTATTCCACCTCTGTTATTCACACTCGGGTCTTATCAGTGATATTGATCAGTGCATCCCTACTCCTATAAGATTAGTTATCTTTTTTACAAAGGAACAATATAATTCCTTTGCTGGAATTCCATAGAAATTCCCAAATTATAGTTTCATTCTACAGTCCTTCTCCTTAAAGAGAAAATGCAGATAACAATATCTCCTTACGTGACTCGTACATGAGCCCAAGCAGGCCAAGTGTTGTAACTATGCTCTGATACCAATTTCTCACATACCCACTACAAAAAAAATAAAATTTTCTCTCTTCCTCAAGGGATAGAATCCCCGAATTCCTACAGGGGCCTAGCGCAGGCTAGCTCTTCCCTTATCCACCTCCATGTGATCATTGGTTATGACCACAAGCCAATCCAAGAGGCACCTTTCACATTTCAAGACTCAACGATATAAGAGAGTCAAGTCTTTCAATTCTTCAAACCCCGAAACATGAAATCTTACCTTCGATGAGATCGATGGCTATGAATCTCCCCCTGATCCAACAGTCCTGGCCGTATCGGGATTTCGATAACTGAGAGTTCGAAATGTTGCGATCCAAACCACTGGTCTCTCCATTCCCCGAACTCCGATATGGGATTTCATGTATGAGATCAACAACCCTCGTTGATCTGGATCTGACAGTCACTATCCCTCCTGAGCTTAAGGGTGTAGAAAGACACTCATTCCTAACCGCGCGTCGGGGTTTTGTATACAGGGATTTCGTGACTTGCGAAGACAAGGGGTCTTTCCCTCTATTTTCCCGGATGTTGAAATACCGAAACTTATTCACGCTAAACCATCTCATCCATAGAGCACATCGGAGTTTTGTATACCGAGATTTTGCGACTTGCGAAGACAAGGGGTCTTTCCCTCTGGTTTCCTGGGTGCCGAAATGCCAACCGGCAACCACGTATCCTGTGCCGATGGTCGGTTCTGAATACTTCGGGAATTTCAAGAATTCATCAACTCCACTCTCCTGCCTATGCAAGGGTTAAGATCAATGGTAAATAGAGCTCCGATATCCACCTGGATGTTGTGTAGGGATTGAGGATAGCCCCAGAAGTGCAGAACACACAATTACAAAGAAATGTCATCATTACAGAGAAACATGTTGAACTAAAAATTGTCAAGAGTCAGTTGGAATAGGTGGGTGGCCATCAATATCCACATGGATAAGTCCTCCCCCCTTAGTAAGAAATGGTCTCCATTGTGTTGAGTTCCCCCATCAAGTGAGGAAATTTCTACTGAATTTGGCGTTGGGTGAGCCACTTGCCTTGGTGCAAGGTTTCCTTGCCTTGACAACCCGATAAAGTTGGATCCTCTGTCGACGAGTGTCCTTGACCTGCGTGTCCACTATCTAATCAATGGATGCTTGTTCCATGTAGTCAGCGTTGAGCTTTATTGATTTCAATTGTTCTCTGATCTCGTAGGTGTCCAATAATGGTGGAAAATATGGTTGGAGGAGGTCCACATTGAACACTGGGTGCAAGCCAAGGAAGGGGGGAGTGTTGAGCTCAAAATCATTTTCACCCATAGACTTGGTGATAGTGTAAGGTCCATAGTGAAGTGGAAGAATATTTTGATGGGGGCATGTAAGGTGCTCTTTATGCAAATGTAACCAAACCTTTTCTCCCACCTTAAACTTGTGCGGTACCCGATGTTGATAATGGCGTTTCCTGTACTTAGCATTGGCTTTCTACAAAATCTCATAGACATGTTGGTAGATGTGTTGAATCTACTCAATTAATCTTGTAGCTTTGTTGGCCTCAGACTAAACATGGGAAGATTATGCATGTGTGGTTGCATGAGTTAGTTCAACATCAATGGGACCCAACGGTTGGAATGCCAGCCCCACCTAAAATGAGCTATGGTCGGTGGAGCTATTGAGAGCCTTGTTGTAGTTTTGTTGAACATAGGGAAGACTCTCATCTCGTGTACATGGATTCTTAGAGTTATACATGTGCAGGATGTGCACAATCATTCGATTGACGACCTATGTTTGGCCATCGTTTTGAGGGTGGAAGGCAGTGGATTTAGTGAGCTCGGTTTCCAACATTGACCAGAGACTCAACAAAAATGTGTTGAGGAACCTATTGTCCAGATTTAAGATGATGGTTTGTTGAATCCCAAAATGGACCCACACTCATTCGAAGAAGAACTTGGCAGTATATGTCATTGTGATTCTCTTCTTGTAGGCTGTGAGAATGGCCATCTTCGAAAACCGATCAACCATCACAAATATGCAATCATTGCCTTGCTTGGTGGACGGAATGCCAGAAATGTAATCCATTGAGATGGATTCCCAAGGCCTCTCAGGAATAGAAAGAAGGGTGTATAAACCTTACTTCTTTATGGTTGGCTTGGAAATGGCACAGGCAGTGCAAGATTTGATATACTTGTTAGCATCATGTTGATGTTTTGGCCAATAAAATGTTTATGTAGAACGGCCACAACTTTCTCCATGCCAAAATGTCATGCATTCCAACTGTAGTGAGCCTCCCAAATCATCTTTTCATGCTCTCTTGTGGGAACATAGATGTGGCCCAAATGGCATAACAGTCCATCCTAAATGTGGAAATCGGTGGCATTCACGCATGTACCCAAGAGCTAATAGGTGGTGGAAAAGTCAGGATCTCGCTAATAAAGTTGGGGCCACTCAGATGCATCATGCCCACGGGAATGAAGCATGGTGATGAGTGAAACAACAAGAGTTTGATTGAGGAATTCAACGACACAATTTATTCTCTTTGTCTTATTCTTGATGTTGAGATAAAATTGTTGCAGGTATGTGGGACACTTTTGATAGCGGTCATTCTGAAACTTCCCTTGTGTCTGTATGAATTGCATAGGATTGTGATAAGTGTGGATGATTGTCTCCTTTCCCAGAATGCAATGTTTCCATTGATGGTAGGATTACACAATGGAATACATTTCCTTATCGTAAGTGGGGTATTTTCGAATGGTATCTAAGAGTGTCTCACTATGGTATGCTATTGGATGACTATGCTGAGTGAGAACTACGCTTACAACATAGTCATATGCATCAGTCTCAATCTCAAACGGTTGTTGCATATCGGGTAAGGAGAGTACTGGATCTGAGCACAAGTAATGCTTCAGATCATCAAATGCTTTTTGTTGTTCCTTCAACCATGCGAACTTTTCCTTGCCACCTCCCTTGGTCACTTGACTAAGGGCCCATGAAATATGGGAGAATCCCAACAGAAACCGTCAATAGAAGTTGGCAAGTCCCAAGAAGCTTTGAAGCTTAGCTAGTGTGGTCGAGGCTGGAAAGTCACGAATGACTTGGATCTTAGCTAGATCCATCTGTACCCCATGCTCATCAAAAATGTAGCCCAAGTATTGTACCTTGTTCATGCCAATGGAGAATTTTTCAAAGTTGGCATATAGCATGTGATATCGCAGAGTGCTCAAAACCTTTTGAATATGTTGCATGTGTTTCTCCCAAGTTCTGTTGAAGATGAGGATATCATCCAGATATACCACAAAAAAAGAGTTGGTGAAGGGTCTCAATACATCATCCATTATCCTCATGAAAGTTGTTGGCGCATTTGTTAAGCCAAAGGTCAGGACCAGCCATTCGAAGAGACCTTCTTTAGATTTGAAAGTTGTCTTCCATACATCAGTCGGTTCGATGGGAACCTAGTGGTAGCCAGACTTTAGGTCAATCTTGCGGAAGAAATTTTCCCCCCTGAATTGGTCAAGAAGGTCATTGTCACAGACTTTCTCTACCGAGGCGTACCTCCAGCTTGTGTTACCTCAACACAATAATTTGCAGGCGATCATGTCTTATCACGAGGTTTTCATGGCTCTGCAGTAGCCTTTTTTTTCATCATCTTCAGCTTCGACAGCCTTCATCTGTTCCTTCTGGAAAGATATTTTCTCTTCACTTGTGTCACAGGTATACAACATTTGTGAGACATCATTATAAATTCCAACTTTCGAAATTTTTATTGCAAATTTGTCACCCACAAATTTTTCCAATCTCTTATTTTATTTTCATATATGTTCCGTACGAAACCAGATTCACAAGCATGGGACTTTCTTTCACATAACATTTTAGCTCAGCAAGAAATCGGTCTCCCTTATGGGCTTACAGCATTTCCATATCCAAGACTATTTCTTCCTGCAATCATTCCTCAACTAATCAAATTGTTAGTTCTCATACACATACATTTTTATCACACCTTTTCAACTTCATCACAACAATTTCAGAATTGTGCATACTTAACAATTAAATTACTTTCTCAAAAAGGAAATACCATTCCTTGCAGTTTGGCTGAGTAGGAAATCGATATTCCTTATGGACTTACAACACTGCCATATCCAAGACCCTTTCCTCCCTGCAATTTCGTTCTATGCATTATTCCAGCCTACCAAATTTTCAAAATGTGATTCGGATATCAATTGATTTTAATGAATGCACCAACATTTGTGGCCACATCCATAGCCAATGCACCCTTGCATTGATTTCAAGTTTGTCACACTTTAGGACAGGTTCTTGGCCATGGTGTGTTGGAACTTAACCAACCTCTCCACCACATGGCCTATTCATTTTCATTCATTCTTACAGCAGGACCATGCTTCCTGCTATAGGCCGATCACAATCCCAAATTATTACACATGAAACTTAAAAGTTTCGCATGAATGCACCCAAGCATTATGCCTTCATTAATAACCAGGGTGCCAACACTCATGGCCACCCAAATTTTTTTTTCTCTAACACCTATACAATTTGAGTAGAAATGTTGGAAGGTCCTCCTTCCTCAATGAGAAATCCATTGTCTGTCCTTTATGAAAATATGCATTTCCTTGAAGTAATTCCATGCAACATGCTATCTATAAGCACCTTTGTTTCCAATCA
The DNA here is from genome assembly GCA_009831015.1 of Picea engelmannii. Taxonomy (NCBI): domain Eukaryota; kingdom Viridiplantae; phylum Streptophyta; class Pinopsida; order Pinales; family Pinaceae; genus Picea; species Picea engelmannii. Next base: position 20,764 of record ML826877.1, read on the forward strand.
TTCCTTGATTGGTCCGTGTGTTCATGAAATATCAGTTCATGAATTCTTCTGAGGGTTACAATCGGTCTTTACTACCAGAGGTTCATGCCTCCATCATTCAGGTTCTCCTTCCTGAATCATACCCTACTTGGGTATCCAAGGCATACAACTGCCTTTCAAAGTTCATGCATAACACTAAGACAATAAAATATTTCAGAAGGGATTCTTACCAAATCC
>ML826877.1:21079-52075 GCA_009831015.1 Picea engelmannii
TCCTACAGATGGCTCTTCAAAATAAAACATGTTGCTAATGGAAGTATTGAGAAGTATAAAGCAAGATTTGTCGCTCGTGGCTTTTCCCAGAAGGAAGGCATTGACTATGAAGAGACATTCGCTCATATAGCCAGATACACTTCGATCAGAACCATCATAGCTCTTGCAGCTAAGATGAAGTGGAAGTTGCACCAGATGGACGTGAAGAAAGCTTTCCTAAATGATGTCACTGAAAAGGAAGTGTATATAGAGCAACCCCAAGGATTTGAGGTTGAAGACAGGAAGTCTCATGTTTGCAGATTCAAGAAAGCCTTATATGGATTGAAGCAAGCTCCCAGGGCTTGGTATGGCCGTATAGACAGTTTCTTGATGAGCTTAGGCTTTATCAAGAGTAAAGCAGACTCAAATCTATACTTCAAAATTATGAATAATGAGCCATTAATCTTACTTCTATATGTGAATGACTTATTCTTAACTGGAGAAGAAAATCTCATTGTTGAATGTAAAAAGAGACTTGCTGCAGAATTTGAAATGAAGGACCTCATCCTAATGCATTACTTCTTAGGTCTTGAGGTATGGCAGAGTCCAGAAAGGATCTTCCTTAAACATAATCAAAATCTTAAAGAGATTCGACATGCTAGAATGTAAGTCCATGAATACACCCATGGAAACGAAGCTGAAGCTGTTGGTCAATGATTCATTAGACTTGATAGATGCCACACTGTACAGACAGATTATTGGATCACTGATGTACCTGATGAACACCAGACCAGACATTTGTTCTACAGTGAACACCTTGAGTCAGTTTCAGGTAGAGCCCAGACGTGTTCACCTAATGGTTGCAAAACATGTGATGAGGTACCTTAAATGTACAATGGATTATGGTCTCAGCTATGATGGAGATCGTGACTTCACATTGAGTGGATACACTGATCAGATTGGGTAAGAAGCGTTGCTGACAGAAAAAGAACTTCCAGATGTTGTTTCAGTTTGGGATCAGCCATGATCCCGTGGTAGAGTAGGAAGAAATCCAGTATTGCTCTCAGCATAGTGGAAGCAGAGTACATTGCCGCATGTTCTGCTAGTTGCGAAGCTATATGGCTTTGAAAGTTGTTGACTGGCCTATTTGACTTGGATATGAGAGCAATCGTGATTCTATGTGACAACCAGAGCTGCATAAAGATGACAGAGAATCCTGTATTCCAAGACAGGTCGAAGAACATAGATATCCACTATCATTTCATCTGCGACATGGTACAGAGAGAAGCCTTGAAGCTCCAGTACATTAGCACGGATGAATAGGTTGCTAATGTGTTGACCAAACCTCTATCTCGTGTAAAGTTTGAACACTTTCGAGATAATCTTGGTATAGTCCGAAAGGACCCTCCCTGAAAGGGGGAGTATATATATATTCCTTGCTTCTGACCTCGCTGTTAGACGTAAAGCAAGATGAGTCATTGCTTCTGACCTCGCTATTAGACGTAAAGCAAGACGTTGTGTGTTCCTTGCTTCTGACCTCGCTGTTAGACGTAAAGCAAGATGAGTCATTGCTTCTGACCTCGTTGTTGGACGTAAAGTAAGATGTTGTGTGTTCCTTGCTTCTGACCTCATTGTTAGACGTAAAGCAAGATGAGTCATTACTTCTGACCTCGTTGTTAGACGTAAAGCAAGACGTTGTGTGTTCCTTGCTTCTAACCTCGCTGTTAGACGTAAAGCAAGATGAGTCATTTCTTCTGACCTCGTTGTTAGACGTAAGGCAAGACATTGTGTGTTCCTTGCTTCTGACCTCATTGTTAGATGTAAAGCAAGATGAGTCATTGCTTATGACCTCACTATTAGACGTAAAGAAAGACATTGTGTGTATTCCTTGCTTATGACCTAGTTGTTAGACGTAAAGCAAGATGATTCCTTGCTTCTGACCTAGTTGTTATACATAAAGCAAGATGATTCCTTGCTTCTGACCTTGTTGTTAGACGTAAAGCAAGATGATGATGTATACCTTGCTTCTAACCTAGTTGTTATGCGTAAAGAAAGATGTGACTGACACTGAGCTACCAACGTATCAGCTGTGACATTGAGCCAGTCTAGTACTGTGATGTTCCAGTCTAGTGCTGTGATGAGGTATCATTTTTACTGATACATATTGATGCAGATAATGATGGCATTCTTTCGAGAATGACGATGCTTCCGATGAAGAAAACTTTCGATGACTCGTAAATATGCCAGCCAATGTTCCAAGATGATATTGATGATATTGTCCTCCTGATGCCACTAATGATGCAGACCTCTCTCGCATGATGCTACTGAAGAATACCCTTGTTGTTAAGGGGGAGTGTTGAAATAATGTAACTGCAAAGAGTATTCTTATTATTATTTGATATATTATTTATAGGATTAATCCCCATTGTGGATTAATCATGTCGGTAATTGTATTAGGACCAAATCCCCTTTTGCGGATTGGTCAACATACAATTATAATAGGCAGAATAAGAAGTCGGCCCCATCAGTTAATAAGAAGACCCAGAAATATAATAAAGGTGGGTTTACCCACCCAGATTAAGAAGTCGGCCCTGCTAGTGAAGAGACACTTCACACATGCCAGAACTTGTATAAATAAAGGAGGCTAGCTCCTCATTTGAATACAACTCACTTGCTCAGTTTGAGAGACAAGTTCTGATCTGTTACTAGCAAAGGAGAGATGGAGAAGAGTGGCAAATCTTTTGGAGAGGAATTTCTGTATTGGTTTGAGTTATATCTTGACATTGTATTGGCAATTTATGATAGCGAAGTTTTTGCTGGGTTTTCTTCCCCTAGATGGTTTCCCAGGATAAATATTGTGTCTCTTGTGAATGTGTATGTCTCAGTGATCTTGTTCTTATGTTGCTCTTATCTATTGAAATGCAAAGAACTATAATAATGGCATAAACATTAACACTTTTCCCTTCCAGAAAATTTGTGGACCAAAAAATACCCTTCGAGCAGATTCATCCATTTATTTACCGCATCTGGATCTATCAGCACTTAAAATAATGGAATATCAAAATTTACTCATACCTTGAAGGGGGTTTCATGGCCGCTTGATGAAGATGTGTCTCATGTGGGTATTCATCAAAGGATCTGTGCAAAGTTGTCCATCGTTTCATTCCTTTGTCGCGTAAGGACTTTCACAAGAAACATTTTAAAAGGATCTCCTAATCCATCATCTTTCTTCTCATCCCCCATGAGTTGTTTTCAGGCTCAGCATGACCCATCTTGCAAAGGTTCGACCTATTCAAGTCCCAACTTCTTGTACCTAGATCTTGTTGGGGACATGCACAAAGAAAACAAATGAAGAGCATACCGCTCTAATACCACCAATCCATATTAATGAGCGGAACGAAATGAATAATAGATTGAATACAATAACATAAATATATGAATAAAAAAAACAGAGATCCAGTGAAAAATAACTATTATTGAATAGAGAAAATAGGATGAAACTATAAAACTAAGGAAATGAAAACAACTTGCTCGAATGGTGGTAGTTATCTCTGAGAAGAGATGTGACTTCTATGTGCATATATCTGAGCAGAATGATTAGAATGAGGCTCCAGAGACATTTTTAACATTACTCGTGAATTCCAAAACCCTAGACATCCAAAAACCTAACCCTAGGAGATGAAACACCAAAAGTTGTGTGGGCCCCGATGGGTAACTTGGTACCTCAACTTCCCGAGGTTGTAACTTTTGCATACGACCTTCGTTTTAGGCACGCCATAGCCCGTCGGAAAGGTATTTTCAAGAAATACAAATTATACCATCAAACTGTAACTCCATCTACAGTTTGACTATGGCAAGCCAAAAAAACATTGTTTAGGGCCCCAAAATGTCTGTGGTCAAGGTAGACCCATTATATCAAAAGAAGGGGTCAATGTATACCCAAAGAAAATCAAGGCAACCATCGAATGGTCGAAGCCAAAAAGTATATCTAAGATAAGAGGATTTATGGGGTTGACTGGATACTATCATCGATTCATCAAAAACTATGCTCATATAATTGCTCCACTAACAAACCTTCTAAAGAAAAATTCATTTAATTGGAGTGAATAAGTAGGAATATGCTTTGAATCCCTAAAAATAATCGTGTCCCCAACTTCAGTATTAGAAACACCTAATTTTACAAAACCCTTTGTAATTGAATTTCAAAACCTACTATAATGCATGTCAGTCATTATTTTAGAAGGGGGTGAATAAGAATATTTGTAATTACATAGCAGAATGTGACATTTTCCAAAGAAACAAAAGCAAAAGTTTCATTACCCTTGGATTACTCCATCCTTTACACATCCCTAATCAGAAATGGGAAGAAATTTCAATGGATTCCATTGAAGGCTTACCCATGTCAGAAGGGAAAGACAAAATCCTTGTAGTAGTTTATCGACTTACCAAGTATGAACATTTAATGGGTGTAAAGAAAAAAAAAATTGCAAAACAAGCAGTTGAAGTTCTTTGTAAAAAAATCTACAAGTTACATGGGTTTCCCAAGGTTATTGTTAGTGATAGAGACGCCAAGTTAAAAGGTAATTTTTGGAAATAATTTTGCAAACAATTTGGGACATCTCTTAATATGAGCTCAGCTTACCATCCCCAAATAGACTATCAAACAGAAATTATCAATAAATGTTTGGAAACCTACCTTCGTTGTTTTGTAACCAACAAGAAAAAATAGTGGTTTCAATGGTTTCACATTGTTGAGTGGTGGTATAATTCCACATACCACACCTCTACCAAGATGATCCCATTTCAATATTTGTTTGGATATGAACCTCTGAAATGGAAGGAGCTAGTGTTGATATTATGGTAGTTGCGGGAGGTATTTACCTCCACGTGTAAACGTGACGAGAATAGAATATTTTGGGAAACAAGAAGAAACCCTAATTAATTGGTTAATAACCCTAGAAGACAAGTCAACTCAAGAGAATGACTTGTATTAGGTTATTAGCCTCCAAGAGAAGAAGTTGGCTAAAGGAATGTTATATACTAAAGAATTAGTACCCAAAATGAGAAGTCGTCTAAAGGAATGTTATATACTAAAGAATTAGTACCCAGAATGAGAAGTCGGCCCAGGCAGTCTGCCAGAAATACTATAAATACAAGAGGCCAGTCTTCATTCTGTCCAGGATTCTTAGAATTGCAGAAGCAGCACTTTTGCGCACTGCAGTTGGCGAGTTTGTGCGCAATTCTGGAGGAGAGTTGTTGTTGCAGCTGTTGCAACTAGCATATTTCGGTTTTGGCTTGGACTCTGTCTTGGTTATGGTTTGGACTCTTTGATGAGCTCTTGTTATTCTTTCTTGGTGCGTTATCCTTGGAGAAAGATGTGCCACCTTTGTTTGGCTATCTAGCCTAGGGTTTGCTTCCAGAATGATTCTTTTTCAAGGTTAAGGTGCTCGGGGGTGGCTTCGACCTATGGTTGGGTGAAAATAGTGATATTTTCTATGGTTAAACGAGCACATCCATTATATTCTAACAGGTTATGGGCCCACACTATATTCGGAAATTCTAACTGTTGGAAGACAGATTGGGAGGATTTTTTAAGTTGCAATTGTAGTTGCATTTGTAGCCAGTCTTTGTTGCAACAACGAAACCCTAACCTCTCGTTGAGGCACCTTAAGTGAAGGGATTGACCTAATTTATGGACAGACTAGTGAGCCCTAGCCTAACACATCTCCTGGTACTCTCAGCAAGCTAAGACGTCAAGTTTGAGATTTTGGTCAAATCTAGGGTTGACCAAGTCAAAGCAGACATGACTTACTCTATGAAGTCAGAAAACAAGTGAGAAGGGGATTCTAACTTCAAAGCATGAAAGACAATAATGGATCTCATCCTTTCCAAGAATAAAGTGTTGAATATCGTGAAAGGAAAGATTGTGGAACCAGAGTTTGAAGAAGGAAAAGAGAAGGAACTACATAACGTTGCATTTATGGAGAAGTTCAAAGACAATGACATCAATTTCATGAGTATCATAGTGGATTCTATAAAATACCACTTGATACCCTACATCTCCCATCTTGATTTGTCTAAGAAGATGTATGATGCCCTAACAAACCTCTTTTCAGTCAGAAACATTGGACAAGTAATGAGTTTGAATAATGAGCTCTGTGACATGAAGATGAATAATGATGACAAGATAAAATCATACTTTGTGAGGATCTCTCAGTTAAGATATCAACTACAAGCTATTGAAGAGATCATCTCAGAGAAGGAACTGGTAAATATAGTACTAAATGGTCTTCCCGAGACATGGGATGCATTTTCCGCAAGCATGAACACAAGGAAGGAGTATCCTACATTTGAATAACTTTGGACTTGTTGTGCACAAGAAGAATCAAGGATCAGTGCAAAAGAGAAACCTCAAAAGAAATACGATGATCAAGCCTTCACAACAAAGTTCAAGAATTTTAGGAATAAAAAGAAGTTTGGCTCCAGGAAGAAACCAAATCAAGAGAAAGATATGTCAAGAATACGATGATTCAATTGTTGAAAGTATGGTCACTACAAGAATCATTGTCCCAAGTTAAAGAAAAGGAAGGAAACACACGAAGCATCAATTGTTGAAGAAAGGGAACCCTCAAAGAAAGCCAAGCAGGACAAAATAGACTTCTTCTTCTAAGACAAGGTAACAATACTCTTCATAGTTCTTATACATACCATGTTTTCCATACATATCTTTCATATCTATTTCTTATAAGATAAGATGTTCAAAAAGAAACTACACCTGTGGAAGATCAACAAAATAAGGATTTGTTATCACAATGACTACAAGTCAGGAAATACACATGAAAGGATGAAGTACATCAATAACCCCTCGTAACAACTCATGTAGAAGATATTACATAAGTAACAGCTGCAAGACAAGCTGAAATCAGAATCAATCTTGAAGAAACCTAGAAGAAGTAAAGACAGAAAGAAGTCAGCAATCAAGAGGAAATTGGAAAAATACTTGTGACACTTTGCAGAAGGAAATAAGGATGCAGATAGAAGCGTGGACTCTCCTAGATGGAGGGAGTCGATTATATATTTCCAAAAGAAGAGCATGCATTCATGCATGAAGCAAGGATTAGGAGGGAGCTAATCCTAAATAATATGATCCATTGAAGATGATGAAGTATCTATCCATGGTAGCAACCATGAAAAGCAGCACGTGTTCAAAGTGACTTTAGAAGAAGTCTTCTTCGAAAAGAAGCCTTAAAGCATCCTTGGTTGTCCATACACATCCATGATCCTATGATGACAGAAAGAATTTGGAATCTTCAGGGCATGGAATCTATAAAAAACTCCATGGACCCAAGAGCTAAAGAGAAACATGAGGAAGAACATGAAGATTCCAAGAGAGAAAGAAAATTTAGAACAACCAGTCATTGTATCGTGGATCACAAGACTACCATCCTGACATGAACTCACTAAAAGAAATCAAACAGAGGAAATTAAAGATGAGATGAAGAACAATGTATGGAAGACTCATGAATGTAAGCATTATGAAATCCGGAACTAGAGGTTATCCCAGATGGAGGGAGAGGACTATGATGATTGTTTGTTCCAGTAAACTAGACATACCTCTAAATGAGCCATTATATCATCTGCAATATCCATGGGTTGGAGTTGAAATTAGATCTGTAATATACCAGATATAAAAAGTATGCAGAACAGAAATAAAATGCTAAAAATGGCAGAATAACAGCAATATAGCCAGAACAATCACCACAATAGCATTGAAATGATATAAGAATAATAATAGAAATAGCACTTTGATTCTGAAAGCAATGTTCACGGGCCTCTTCAAGGGGGAAACCTCTAGTTGAGCAGAGCTCTATTCCAATAATATCCAAGCTAGGATTCTCATACCCTCGACTCTTATTTATACTAAATATGTCTATCAAAAGAAGCATCTAGAGGAAGATCCTTCTAGAAGTGGAAGCTTCTATTAGGTCTTCTTACATTCAATTTATTCTATTTTATTGAAAGGAATTTTTAATATTGACCTTTATTACATTCGAATATATTTTTCTACCTATGTGTGGGTTAGGACCCTAACATGTCCGCCCCATTAAAAACAACCTTGTCCTCAAGACTTGAGATGTGGAAATTGTTGTAGAATGGTAGTTGGTTCCCAAGTGGCATCTACTGGAGTTGTATCTTTCCACTGGACTAACACTTCCTTGATGGTTATCTGATGCAGGCAATGCTCACGTTGGTCCAAAATTGCTTGTGGTTGTAGCCAAATGGATCCTTCTTCGGCTAACTCGGGAAGGTTGGTTTGAATTCGGCACTTAGTTCCAATCACCTTCTTTAAGCATGAAAAATGAAAAACAGGACGTAGCTTAGAATGACTGGGAAAAGCTAACTGATAGGCCACCTATCCCACACGCTTGAGAACTGTATAAGGACCATAGAATTTGGGCGCTAGCTTCTAACAATTCTCGGCCTTGAGGGAATTTTGCTTCTAAGGTTGTAGTCGAAGAAACATCTGATCCCCTTTTGCAAATTGACGTTTAGAGCGACCTTGATCTGCTTGTTGCTTCATGTGATTCTGTGCCATGACCAAATTCTCTTTGAGGGTATGGAGAATAGCCTCTTGAACTGTAAGCGTTTGGTCAACTGCCCGGACCTTCGAGACACCAGGTAAGTATGAGAGAACTGAAGGTGGATTTTGTCCATATACTGCTTCAAAAGGAGTCATGTGTGTAGTTGTGTGGTATGAATTGTTGTACCACCATTCAGCTAGGGGTAACCATTGAGCCCATTGATTTTTCTTTTACAAAGCAAAACACCTCAAATATGTTTCCAAACGCTTATTGACAACTTCTATTTGACCATCAATCTGGGGATGATAAGTTGTGCTGAGATGCAATTGGGTGCCTTGTAGCTTGAACGGTTCTTTCCAAAAATTGCTGGTTAAATTTGTGTCGCGATCAGAAACAATAGAACATGGCATGCATGAAGCTTGAAGACCCGATCCATGAAAAGTTGAGCCACCATGGATGTTGTAAATGGGTGTTGAAGAGAACAAAAATGAGCATACTTGGAAAGGCGATCAACAACCACCATGATGATTGATTTATTACCGTATTTGGGTAAGCCTGTAATAAAATCCATAGAGATATCCCTCCAAATAGCAGGTGGAATCAGAAGTGGTTGTAGTGTGCCCAGATATTTGACTGTTTCTCCCTTGTTGCGTTGACACACATCACATTCAGCTACAAAATTACGAATGTATTGTTTCATGCCATCCCAGAAAAAAGAGCATTTGACCCTGTCATAGGTTTTGGTAATCCCGGAGTGCCCACTTGTGGGCGTAGCATGAATCTCAGAAAGTACCGTGGATTTAAGTTTGGATTGTTTGCTTAAATATAAATGGCCTTTGTATCAAAGCTCATATTGGATCATGGGACTGCAATTGTTGGATCAGCTGTGAACTTTTGGGATCGTGTAGCCATTCCTGGTAGACGGCTTGGAGCCAATTTGGTACAATGAAGGAAAGAGAAAAAAGGGAGTCGTCATCTTCATAATTTTGGGAAAGTGTAGCCGCAACCACATTGTCTTTTCCTTTTTTGTAAATGATCTCATAATCATATCCAAAGAGATTGGTCACCCATTTTTGTTGCTCCGGGGAGGAAATGTGTTTTTCCATCAAATACTTGAGGCTTTGATGGTCTGTCTTAATTTGGAAGTGTTGCCCCAATAGATAAGGATGCCACAGATCAACTGCATGAAGAATAGACAACATTTCATTTTCATAGATTGATTTTCCAAGATTTATTTCATACAGTTGCTTGATGGTAAAGGCCAAAGGTCGACCCCCTTGCATAAGGACAACACCAATTCCTTTCCCTGGAGAATCACATTCCAAGACAAAGGTCTTTGTGAAATCAGGAAGGGCCAGGACTGGAGTGGTGCACATGGCCATCTTCAAGGTTTGAAAATCTTGAGTCACGACTGGAGTCGAGGTGAAAGAGTTATTTTTTAAGAGTGCAGTGAGAGGTGTTGCAATCTTTCCATAATTCTTAACAAACTTGTGATAATAACCTGTTAAGCCTAAAAATCTACGCAATCTTTTGAGATTCTTTGGGTTAGGCCAGTCTTGCATAGCTTCAATCTTTTTAGGATCCACCTTGACACCGTCCTTTCCAACCAGATGACCCAAGTATTCGACTTATGAGGTGCCAAAAGGACATTTAGATTGTTTCAGGAAAAGTTGGTGCTGAGAGAGTAGATGGAGAACTTGATCCACATGGGCAAGATGGTATGTTCAGGTTTTGTTATAGATGAGGATATCATCAAAGAAAACTAAGACAAAATGACAGAGAAAAGGATGGAAGACATGATTCATGAGGCTTTGGAAGGTGGAAAGGGCATGACCAAACACTCATAGTGGCCCTCATGAGTTCTAAAGGTAGTCGTAGGAATTTTTCCCTCTTTCATACGTATCTAGTGGTAGCCAGAACGAAGATCGAGTTTATTAAAGAACTAGGCGCCACTCAATTCATCCAAGAGGTTATCAATGACAGGGATGGGAAATTTGTCTTTAATGGTAAGTTTGTTGAGGGCACTGAAGTCAAGACACATTCACCAAGAACCTTCTTTCTTTAGGACCATGACTATAGGATAAGAATAGAGTCTCGTACTAGGGCAGATAATGCCTGCGTTAAGGGGTTCCTGGACCATTTTCGCAATTTCATTTTTTTGGGAAAAGGGGTGACGATACAGACGGATATTGGGAGGAAGGCTTCCTTGTACAAGGGGAATGGAATGATCATGAACACCACGGGAAGGAGTGAGTCCCTGGGGAGTGGAAAATGTTGAGATTTGTACCTTGGGAGGTGTTCCCCATGTGATTTTTTCATCCTTAGCACATGAGGGAAGGACATGACACTTTGTACCTAGTACTTTTGTCTATTTTCACTTTGACTTTGGTTAAAGTGATTTTTGGTCACTTTTGGCTAAAGTGAGTATTAAATCATTTTGTGGTGATTTTGGAGACATAAGTAGAATTAGGAAACTTAACCCAAAAGTGGGTTATGATTTAGAGTTGATTGGTGAGATCTCATCCACTCATTTGGATTGATCTCAACCATCAATTCTTAGGTTTCCTATTCTTGCCTAAGGAGGGCGCAAAGGGTCTAAGGAGGGCACACTTATTCATGGAGATTTTTTCTCATAAGAGGAGGAGATATCTAGCTATGGATATGAGGTCAGATGCATGAAGATAGGTGGAGGAGGCCGCTAGCTTTCCTTGTGGACAGCTTGGAGCAGCTTGCTTCATTATTTTATTGGAGTGATTCTTCTGTTGAGGAGGGTGCATGAGCTTGGCAGGCTTATTCCTTCCTGGTGGGATTTCTAGCCATCAGATTTCAGTGAGGTCAGTTGAAAAGTGAGGACATCAGCTGGAGCTTCATTCCTGCAAAGGGGTTTTCCATTCTGGCATCACAGATGATTTCTGGAGCATTTACAGTGGTTCTGGCAGTTTTCATGAGGGGCACACCATCCAGGGGTGCATCTGCTTGAGGGAGCTTGTATATCAACTCTATTGGAGTTTCTATTGTATCAGGTTCCATCATTTATTGTGTTTACTGTAACCCATACTTTATTTTCCTCATATATACATTTAGATCTCAAACTGGTTTTCCCCGGGGGGGTTTTGTCCAAGGTGTTGACCAAAAACACTGTGTCTACAAATGCATGCTATTAGTTCTTAGATTTGTCCATTATCAGCAGTAAACGATGTATTAGGTGTGTTATATTTATTTGAGTTGCATGTACTAATTTCCTATGGAAAAAACGACATGCTAGAGCACCCAAATTGAGAATATAACCATAACAATCAGCTCAAAAGAAACATGACTGTTGGTTGTTATAAAACAGCAGAAAACTAAAACAAGACAGTGAAAACTTAGAGCCTTTGCTTGGTCAAAGATAGACCAAGAAGGCAAGCTGATAGGACCTGGAATTTTCACAGAAAACACCACTTGATGTTTAGAAAGGATGGATTGGAGGTCTTGCGGCACCGAGGGTGTCTTTGTTGCTTGTATGGTATGGAGTTGGGAAATAACACCAGAATGACCTTTTTTGATAATCTTTTCCATGTAATGGGAACTAATGATCACAGGTGAACTGGTAGTGATGCCTTGGAACTTATATTGTTGGCCCTCCTGGTCGAATTGCATGGTTAATTCCTTAAAATCCATGAGAATGGGACCCAAAGTCCTTAGCCAGTCTGCACCCAACACAATGTCACAACCGCCCATGTTGATAGCAAACATATGAGATTTGAGGTGGTAGTCACCAAATTGGAGACGCACATTTTCACAACGCCCTCCACATTTAATGGAGCCATCATTGGTGACCATGATTTGGAAATTATTGATGGCATGGATGTAGTAATGAGTTTCTTGGGAAATGCAGTGATGAATAAAATTATGGGTGCTTCCACTATCAACCAGAATGATGACCTTCCTATGCTTGATGTTATCGATGAGCTTGAGGGTTTGGGGAGTAGAGAAGCCAGTGAAAGAATTTACGGAAATGACCAGTCCTACTTCAGGAGGATCTGAGGGAGGGGTTATGTCAGTGGTTTGAGGTGACTCAAACACAAGGAGAGTTTCAACATCCTCTTCTGAAATATCCTCTGATATGGCCATAAAAATATTTTGTTCCTTACACTTGTGGCCCGGGAAATATTTTTCATCACAATTATAATAAAGGCCTTTGAGTTGGTGTTCATCCATTTCATCCCTGGTCAATTTTTGGATCTCTAGTGGAGCGGAGGGAGTAGTGGGATTTATTGGTTTAGTGCGAGGGATAAAGGAGGGTTTCCAGTTTTAAGAAGATACAACCTGTTGTTCTTCTTTATCTCTTTTATTAGCCTCCAACCAACTCTGAGGTTGAGCCATGAGGACATGGGCTCGAATCTCATCCTTGAGGCCACTGATAAAACACTCTCAGAAAAAGGCATCAGACCTGCCCTCTGTCCAAAAATCCAAGCTCTCAAAAGCAGCTATAAAGTCTTCCATTGTCCCTGATTGTTTAAACTTTGTAAAATGGCCCAAATGGTTGGTGTCAGTGTCAAAGCGTTCATAAAGCTCTGCCACAAATTGTGTCCAAGCAATATACCCTTGATGGGAAGTTTTTCTCCATTGCCAACATTCTTGATCTAGATGGAGAACACCATACCGAAGTTTGGCCAAGTCATCTGTAATGTCGTATAACAAGAAATAATGTTCCATTTGGGTTACCCAACCAGTGGGATCTGAGCCATCAAATTTGGTCACATCCACCCGAGGAAAGTGATGGTGTTGAAAGTTAGAGGAATGTTCAGCTTTAGTATCTGAAGGTGGGTCATATAAAGGGTTATCTGTAGGGATATGCATCTTGGTGCAAAGCATCAAAACGACAGATTCAAGCTAGGTAGTCAGGTCTTGTTTGATTTCCTCCATTGAGGACTGCATGGATGTATTGAGGGCGGTAACATTTGCATTGAGTTGCTTCACTTCTTGTTGGGTCTCGGTGAAATTAGATTGCAAGGTATTGAAGTGAGCTTCCAGGTCTTAGCTATGGGTATGGGCCATGATAATGAGGAAACCGAAATGGGGTGGGTGGGGTCAAAAATTTTGCTGAAAAATGATATGTATGAATGTGATAAGGGCGAAGAGATGAATCCAATGGAATAGGTCTCAAATAATGGTGCAAAAATTTCCAGACTTTTTTTTTTACACCTGCGGAGTTATACTCCCATCTGAAGAATACTGCAGTAATGAAATGCCCAAATTCTTAACCAGGAAGAAATGTGTAGTTATTTGGCAACCCAAACACAGTTGTGTTGCAAGAGATCTTGTATGTTTTAATTTGTTAATGTTTATGTCCCCAAGGGTTAGGTATTCAAGGGTTCTACATACAAGGGTTTGCCCTGTGTTATAGCTCTTTGATATACATGTGGGGTCCAACAGTAGTACTCGGCCCAATATCTCAGGGCACTAACTAAGGAGGATAGACCATACCCTTAGCCATACTACCCGACTACCCGGGCACTAGAGAGTATATCCCCAAATGTTGTTCTCGGTGGCACTATAGCAGTCAGACAACCGATCGGTTTATCTAAAGAGGGCTTCAAGTAATCTAGGTTGATCCGTACACAGGTATTTTTTGATGCGCTACCACTCGAAGGGGTACCAACAGGGGTTACAAGGGTGGCTAACAGATGTGCGCTTAAGTACCACTTGTATTTCCTGCGTGTATGAATCCCTCAACCACGGGTTTATGCGCGTAACGACAGATCTTTGTGGCTTAAAGACACCGGAATACGTCTCTACCCTAAAAAAAATTAACCCACACTTTTTGCTGAGGAAAGTGCTCTTATACCACTTGTACTATACCAGATATAAAAGTATGCAGAATAGAAATAAAATGCTAGAAATGGCAGAATAAAAGCAATATAACCAGAACAATCACCACAATAGCACTGAAATGATATAAGAATAACAACAGAAATAGCACTTTGATTCTGAAAGCAATGTTCACAGGCCTCTTCAAGGGGGAAACCTCCAGTTGAGCAAAGCTCTATTACAAGAATATCCAAGCTAGGGTTCTCATACCCTCGACTCCTATTTTTATACTAAATATGTCTATCAAAAGAAGCATCTAGAGGAAGATCCTTCCAAAAGCGGAAGCTTCTATTAGGTATTCTTACATTTGACTTATTCTATTTTATTGAAATGCCTTATTAATATTGAACTTTATTACATCTGAATATATTGTTCGACCTATGTGCGGGTTAGGAATCTAACCAGATGAATGCAAAGACTGTTCTCTAGAATAATTGAACAAAGAGCATATGTAGAGAAACCTCAAAGCTTTGGGGTATACCAAAAAGAGACCCATGTATGTAGATAAAAGAAGATTTTGTATGGACTCAGAACAACTTGGTGCAAAGATTCTCATGCACAGCAGAAGCGTGGTGAAAACCTTCTATTATAAAAATCAAAATGTTTACTCTGAAATCCAGGATGATGGATTGCTAATCCATGACAAACTCTCATGATGACAGAAGAAGTTCCACATGGATATGTTCTAGTTTGAGTCTTTCCACGATGTTATGAGCTAGCAGGAAACAAAATATGAATCCAACAATGATACACTATAATGATCAGAGCTATATGAAGCCTTCAGAAAAACTAATGTTACAGAAAGACCAAAGTACATTGAGATCAAGCATTATATTATT
Source organism: Picea engelmannii (assembly GCA_009831015.1). Classification (NCBI taxonomy): domain Eukaryota; kingdom Viridiplantae; phylum Streptophyta; class Pinopsida; order Pinales; family Pinaceae; genus Picea; species Picea engelmannii. The sequence continues at coordinate 36,333 of ML826877.1, forward strand.
CGTGATGAAGTCCAGAAAAGAGAAAGTGGTTCTCTAATATATATCTCCACAGATGAGCAGATAAGCAGACATTTTGGTAAACCTTTTGTCCAAGATGAAAGAGTTTGTGTACTCAAGTTGGAGCTTGTGGAGACGACTTCCTTATTGAAAAAGGAAGAGATGAATCCCAGGTTAGGAGGGAGCACTAATGTGTTATTGACTTATGGAAATTCATTATTCAGTTTGAAAAATGGTCCAGAATGAGCAGTTCCTTTCCAATTCGAAAAATGGTTTGATATTTCTGACAAACAAGCATTTCCCAGTTTGGAAAATGGTCCAGATCAAACAGTTATTTTCTTAATGAAAATGGTTCGATGGATTGTTTATGTACCATAGATAGAGATTCCCCTTGTGGCCAATGTGGGGGAATGGTCTAGGAAAGTCTCTCTTCTTGACGGTCACTCTCAGTAGTGGTCAAGAAGATTGGTCTGCCTTTCCAGACAGTCATTCTTTTGAAGCTCACAGTTGTGAGCAGTTTCGAAGAATGGTATATTTTGGAGGTTGGTGTAGGACAGTCATTTCCTTAGGAAATGGTCTAGACAGTCATTCCCTAGGGAAGATTCATTATCTCCAGATTGAAATGTGTTTAGTGTCGGAGGAATGACCCAGATAGGTGAATGGTCCAGGTTCAGCAATCAGGGACAGGCATTCCCTAGGGCAGACTCATTCTCTCCAAGTTGCACTTTGTTTAGTGTCGGAGGAATGGCCCAGATAGGTGAATGGTCCAGACTCAGAAATTGGGACAATTATTCTTCCTTGCTTGAGAAGAATAGTCCAGATAGCTCATCATAGATGTTTGACCTTCTAAGGGCAGATGCTCTTCCAGATCTCACAGATGTGAGTGGAATAATGGCCCAAATGATTCAGTTTATATCATAACAATATTTTCTATGCAGTTTGATATTAGATGATATGATTGTTATGGAGATTGTATGTATCTGGACAGTAGATGTATGTTATTGTGGTGGATGTGTTCCACTGTTTGTGACTATATGTCACTGATCAAGTATCTGTGTGCTACTTGGTGTGGTAGTGTACCACTGGATTGTAGTTGTGTACTACTATGGATAGAAACAGTTGTGTTCTATTGAATGACAATGCTTTGATTGCCTTGAAGACTATCAGTAGTGTTGGAAATGATTATCAGCTATATGGATGATCAATTGACAGAGATTCCCCAAACCGAAAATTGTCTAGGACATTTATTCTTCTAGGACATATGTCTAGATTAGAATAATGGTTCTTGTGTCACTCTGTGAAGTGAGTGACTTATCCAACATCATATTTGATTACTCATATGGAGTATGGTTTCGAGAGATGATGCAGTTGATGAGACTGATAGTGATGATATAATCATGAGATAATGTTGATGTTATCGGGTGAATGGTATGTTTATGCTCAAGACCATTACCTTCAATACATCCCTAGCTAGGAGGGAGTGTTGATATTATGGTAGCTGCGGGAGGTATTTACCTCCACGTGTAAACCTGACAAGAATAGAATATTCCTGGAAGCAAGAAGAAACCCTAATGAATTGGTTAATAACCCTAGAAGACAAGTCGATTCAAGAGAATGACTTGTATTAGGTCATTAGCCTCCAAGAGAAGAAGTCAGATAAAGGAAATGTTATATACTAAAGAATTAGTACTCAGAATGAGAAGTCGGCCTAGGAAGTCTTCCATAAATACTATAAATACAGGAGGCCAGTCTTCATTCTGGCTAGGATTCTCAGAACTACAGAAGCAACACTTCTACGCACTGTAGTTGGTTGGTTTGTGCGCAAGTCTGGAGGAGAGTTGTTGTTCAGTTGCTACAACTAGAAGATTTCGATTCTGGCTTGGACTCTCTCTTGGTTATGGTTTGGACTCTCTGATCAGCTCTTGTTACTCTTTCTTGGTGTGTTATCCTTGGAGAAAGATGTGCCACCTTAATTTGGTTATCTAGCCTAGGGTTTGATTCCAGAATGATTCTTTGTCAAGGTTAAGGTGCTCGGGGGTGGCTTCGACCTATGGTTGGGTGACAACAATGATATTGTCTATGGTTAAATGAGCACATCCATTATATTCTAACATCTAGACACATGTGAAATCATAGTTCCGTCGGTTAAATATCAATTGGAGGAGGATCGGAAAGTTATTCAATTACTCAAAGAGAACTTAACAGTTGCAAGAAGTTTTATCAAGCAAAAATATTATCGACATAGGGATGAAAGAGAATTTGAAGTGGGTGAATGGGTTTTTGTAAGACTATGGCCTTATAAACATTTATCTCTTAAGCAACAAGGAAAGAATAAATTGGCTACAAGGTTTTATGGACCATATCAGATTAACAAGAAAATCAATCAAGTATCTTACGGGTTAGAATTACCCGACATGAGTCGTATCCACAATGTTTTCCATGTGCCATGCCTTAAAATGGTATTGGGGCAACATCAGAAGGCACAAACTATGCTTCCTATCCTAGAATATGAAGGAAGAATTATTTTAGAGCAAGAAGCTAGTATCTCCATAAGAGAGAAAAGATTATGTTCTCTAATAATCAAGGAATATCTTATTAAATGTGAGAATCTTTCAGAAGAAGACGTAGTTTGGGAGTCGGAGCATTTTCGACAGTTATATCCTTCATTACCTTTGCTTTGAGGACAAAGCAATTTTAAGGGAAGGGCAATGTTATATACATAATAGTAAATAAAGAGAATAAATAAAAGAAAATATAAGTAATAGGAAATAATAAATTGAATTTAATAATAATATATTAAGAGTCATGACTCCTTCATAAAATATGTGTGGGCTATTATATAATGGGTCCCCTTCAATGTAATAATCATTCATTCATATTATTAATCATAATTATACAATATGTTATATATATATATATATATATATATATATATATATATATATATATATATATATATATATATATATATATATGTCTCATATCGTCATTGAGAAAATAAAAAGGTATTCCCAACATAGAATCTCCACCTTGTCATGTGTAGAGGATGTCCATGTATGCAATAATATCCCAAATGCACCTTGGAGGATGTGACCAATGCCTTGGAATATGTGTACTTCCTCGAGAACTATGACATTGCTTCGGGAGACATGAAACTGAGTGATCATATGCATAATCATCTCTGATAGTATATGGCCAAAGTGTGATGAATGCATAAGAAAGGGATCCATGTTTGGGAATATAATAAGTGTGTTATACAGAGGTGTGACAACATTTACAAAGATAAATGCTTTTACGCCAAATAAAAAGGGGTAACAGAGACCATGTAGCTCCCCTAGATCATGTGTCCTAGTAGATCCACCCCAATATGAATGCACATAAACATAGATCATAAATGACCGACAAGTTGAAGAGTTACCAACATCAAGGGGCAGTCAACCGGAGCCATAAAATCAAATCTTGTCTTTAAATGGGGACTAAAAGGATGGACCATGACCAGCCACCTAGGGTCTAGAGATACCGCATAATCCCCCTACCAATACATAGAAAATATAAGCATGGTCCAATACAATACATAAGTGCAAATACAACCACACTTTTGGACCATCATGGTACAGTAAGTCACATAATTTGCTCATATGATGGTCCACATCTAGCAAAAAAATATAGGGTACACTGAAGTGTTGATGGGGATAAATCCCTTATGACTTGGGTTAAAATTCACAATAGAGCATATACCTGGAGAACTGACTCAAAATTGAAAAGTATTTTAGGAAGTATAACTAACTACTAGGGGTGAATAACCTCCAATCCATTGCTCCAGTACTCTCCTTGCATACCTGCACACAAAGGGAGGTAATACTACAATAAAAGTAGTTATGTAACTAAATTTTAACAACGAATACAAAATATGATCAATTACTTAAGAAATCAACCATTTGATGAAATTAATCATAATCAGAAAGAGATTAATAAAAGACATCATTTTGGATGGGAAAGAAGAGAATTCTCATTTATATTAACAACAAGTAGTATGTACATATAACACTTGATCATGTTGTGACACTGACTAGAACCGATACTTGGGTTCTTCTGCCTGGCCCACTAAAGATATCCTGACCTCCTAGTTCCTTTCATTAGACGTTTGAAGGGAAGAAGATGGAATTATTCCTCTCAACAAGACAAGAAGGGGAAATATGGCTAGAAACAAGGGTTTCCATATAGAGAAGACATATCTTAAAAACTCGAGATGAAAGGGCTTTCGAACTCAATGGGATTTTTCTATCATAATGGTGCTTCAATGAATGCTTCCTCTTCTCCACCCAATGGATTTTATTTGTGCTTCTAAAAGGTTTTTGGAGTAGTTAGGCATTGGCTATAGGAGGTCATTAACCTAAGAAACCCGTCAACTCCACTCAAAAACGTGCATTATGCACACATTTTATTTTTTTTGTGAAAATGAAGGCATACACTTGTTTTTGAAGGGGAAAGATGATCTAGGTGGATATTGGTGGCCACCCACGTATTCCAACTGGATCCTCTTGACAGTTTTTAATTTCAACATGTTCTTATGTACTTCTTTGTAATTGTGGGTTCTACACTTTCGGGTTTGTCTCAATCCATACACACATTCTAGGTGGATATGGGTGGACTCCCACCTAATCTGATTGGCTTATTTTGTATGTTCTCATCGAAGCACATCTTTTTGTACTTCCAAAGTCATTTTGGGGCCCTAAACAGTGTTTTTTTGGCTCGCCACAATCAAACTGTAGATAGAGTCAGATTTTGATGGCGTAATGTGTAGTTCTCGAAAATAAATTTCCAATGGGCTATCACGCACCTAAAATGGAGGTCGTATGAAAAAGTTATGACCCCGGGAATTTGAGGTACCAACGTACCCATAGGGGCCCACATAACTTTTGGCGGATCATCTCCTAGGGTTAGGTTTTTGGATGTCTAGGGTTTTGGCATTCATGAGTAATGTTAAAAAAACCTCTGGAGCCTGATTGTAATCATTTTTCTCAGACAAATGCACGTAGCATCCACATCTCTTCTCAGAGATATCTACCACTATTCGAGCTAGTGTTTTAGTTCTATAGTTTTACAGTTTCAGCCTATTTCATTTATTCAATAGAAGATATTATTCACTGGATATATATGTTGTTCTTTATATCCTTTTGTTTATTGTATGCAGTATGTTAATCAGCTTGTTCCGCTCCTATATCTGGATCAGTGGTATCAAAGCGGTCTGCTCTTCATTTATTTTTCTTCGTGCATGTCCTCGACAAGATCTGGGTACAAGAAGTTGGGACTCGAACCAATCAATTTATTGCAAGATCGGTTGCATCGGGCTTGACAAGAACCTATGGGGGACAAAAATAAAGATGATGGAGTACGATATCCTTTTAAAATGATGCTCGCGGAAGCCCTTGCGCCACAAAGGAATGAAATGATGGACAACTTTGCGCAGATCCTTCGGTGGTTTCCCACATGAGAAGCATCTTCATCAAGTGGCCATGCAACCCCCTTCAAGGTACAGGTAAATTTTGATATTCCATTATTCGAAGGACTGATAGATGCAGATTCTATAGATAAATGGTTGAATCTACACGAAGGGTATTTTTCGGTCCACAATTTTTCCGATAGGGAAAATATTACTTTTGCACTCCTCAAAGGCGTCCCCCATGTTAAGTATTGGTGGGATACTTACTCTGAGCAAAGGGCCATAGAGGAATCTGCAATATTTTTGGTTGCCCCTACATGGGATTCCTTCCGGGATGCCATTAAAGAATAGTACTACCATGTTGGAAGCTACGAGGACCAGTACACCAGATGGACCACCCTGCATCAGGAAAGGGACCAGACAATACAAGATTTCACCAATATTTTCCATATCATGTGCACCAAATTGGGTATCAAAGACTCTAAGAGACATATGGTGCTCAAATACCGTGGTTGTTTGCATAGATACATTCAAATAGAAATGTATTTTATGGAGATCGCCTCATTGGGTATGGATTATAGATATGTTGTCAAGATCGACCAGCAACTTAAGCATAAGAGGCGAGAGTTTGGATCTGTGAACTCCTCACAGACAAAGCAGGGCAAAGGCAGCCCCAACCCACACAACAAGGTACAAATAAAATATGGCCACTCTCAAGGCAACCAATCCAAGCCGCAACGCAAGAAGGGCAATGAGAATATGAAGAAGGACACGGAAAAATGGTGTGAATACCATAAAATCCCTTGGCACAACACTAAAGAATGTCGCTCCAAGCAGTCACTTGTGGATGAGCTGAAGGATTTTGAGTCAGAGGCCAATTATGACTCTGAATCAAATCCAGAAGGAGGGAAGTGGATTATCGATGTTGAACTCAGTCCCATTATCGCTACCACCAAATTCAATCCAAGAGAACCAGAAGAACCAAAGGAAGGGGAACACCTCTTTCACTCACATATGTGGGTAAAGGGGGCTCCACTTCATTTTATTGTCGATAGTGGAATTCAAAAGAACTTGATCTCAGCAGAGGTCATCAAGTGATTGGACCTACCGACGACACTGCACCCGTAGCCCTACACCATCGGTTGTCTTCGCTAAGGAAGAGATCTTCGTGTTAGCCAACAGTGTCATCTTCCCTATGGAATCAAGCCTTTCAAAAATGAGGTATTGTGTGATATTGATCCCCTTGAAGTTTTTGATGTTCTTTTAGGATAACCATATTTGTGGAAGTTTCATGTTGTGTATGAGTCTAGACCCCACAGTGTTATTATTACTTTGGGTAGACAATTGTACAGGATACGAGAGATAGCGTCGCTTGCCGTTATTTATTTAATATCTTCTAAGCAATGCAGTAAGGTCATTTCACAGAACAGGAAGTAAAGCATCCAATTGATCTAACCCCCAGTGCACCTCTACCTAATGGACCAGTCTATCATTGCTCGCTGATGGAAAATAACGAAATCAAGCGTTAGATCCAAGAGCTTCTTCAAAAGGGGCACATCAGACTCAACTCCTCTCCTTGCAGAATCCCAATTGTACTGGTGTAGAAGAAGGATGGGACCTGGTGACTCTGAATTGATTACAGAGCATTAAACAAAATCACAGTCAGGAACTGGTAACCAATTCCCAGGATTGATGAACTTCTTGACCAACTCAAGGGGGAAAAGTTCTTCAAAAATATTGACCTAAATTCTCACTAACACTAGGTTCCCATCGAACCAACTGGTGTATGGAAGACAACTTTCAATTCTAAATAAGGTCTCTTTGAATTCTTGGTCATGCCCTTTGGATTAACAAATGCACCAACCACTTTCATGAGGTTGATGGATGATATATTGAGACCCTTCACCAACTCTTTCGTGGTGGTATATTTGGATGACATCCTCATCTTCAGCATAACTTGGGAGGAGCACATGCGGAATATTCAGCAGGTTTTGAGCACTCTACGGTAGCACAAGCTATATGCCAACTTGGAAAAATTCTCCTTTGGCATGAACAAGGTCCAATACTTGGGCTACATTGTTGATAAGCATGGGGTACATGTTGATCCAAATATATCCAAGTCATTCGTGACTGGACAGCCCTGACCACATTAACCGAGCTTCGGTGCTTCTTGGGACTGTCCAACTTCTACCAATGGTTCATGTTGGGATTCTCCCATATTGCATGGGCCCCGGCCAAGTGACCAAGGGTGGTGGAAAGGAAAATTTTGTGTGGGGGAAGGAACAACAACGAGCATTTGATGATCTGAAGAATCGCTTGTGCTCAGCTCTTGTACTCTCCTTTCCCAATCCGCAACAACCATTCAATATTGAGACTAATGCATCTAACTATGTTGTAGGCATAGTTCTCACTCAGCACGGTCATCTGGTAGCATACCATAGTGAGACACTCTAAGATACTATCCGAAAATACCCCACCTATGACAAGAAAATGTATTCCATTGTACAAGCACATTGTCAATGGAAACATTACATTATGGGAAAGGATACAATCATCCACACTAATCACAAGCCTTCACATTTCATACAGACATGGGGGAAGTTGAAAAATGACCGCCATCAAAAGTGGTCCACCTACCTGCAGCAATTCCATCTCAACATCAAGTATAAGACATGGAGCACAAATCGTGTTGATGACTGGCTCAGTCAACCTCATGTGGTTTCACTCACCACTGTGCTCCATTCCTGTGGACATGAGGCATCTGAGTGGCCCCAACTTTATCAACAAGATCTAGACTTCGCCACCACCTATCATCTCTTGGGTACAGGCATGAATGTCACAGATTTTCACATTCAAGACAGACTGTTATTCCATCTGGTCCATCTCTATGTTCCTGCAAGCGAGCGTGCAACACTGATTTGGGAAGCCCACTACAGTCGGATGGAAGGAAATTTTGGCATGGAGAAAATGGTGGTCGTTCTACAGAAACATTTTTATTGGCCAAAACTTTGACATGACGTCAGCAAGTATATCAGATATTGCACTAATTGTGCCATTTCCAAGCCATCCATCAAGAATCAAGGCTTATACACCCCTCTTCCTACCCCCAAGAAGCCTTGGGAATCCATCTTGATGGATTACTTGTCTGGCCTTCCATCCACCAAGAAAGGAAATCATTGTGTATTTGTGGTCTTTGATCGATTTTCAGAGATGGCCATCCTCACAGCCTGCAAGAAGAACATCACAGTGGAATATATTGCCAAGATCTTATTTGAACGAGTGTGGGTCCATTTTTGGATACCACAGACCATCATCTTTGACCGGGACAAAAGGTTTCTCAACACATTTTGGTCGAGTCTCTGGTCATTTTTGGACACCAAGCTCACTAAATCCATTGCTTTCCACCCCCAAACAGATAGTCAAACAGGGGTCATCAATCGGATGATTGTGCACATCCTACGCATGTACAACTCTAAGAATCCACGTACATGGGATGAGAGTCTCCCCTATGTTCAGCACAGTTATAACAATGCTCTCCATAGCTCCATCGACCATAGTCCATTTCAGGTGGGGCTGGGATTCCAACCCTTGGGTCCCATTGATGTTGCACTACCTCTTCCAACCACACAGACATACTCTTCCTATGTTCATTATGAGACCGACAAAGCCACCAAATTCATTGAGAGGATTCAGCGCATCCACCAACATGTCCATGAGATTTTGTAGAAAGCCAATGCTAAGTACAAGAAGTGCCATGACCAACACAGGGTACCACACCAGTTTCAAGTTGGAGACAAGGTCTGGTTACATTTTCATAAAGAGTGTCTTATAGGGCCCCATCGAAATATTTTATCACTTAGCTATGGGCCTTACACTATCACTGAGGTTGTGGGTAGCAATTATTTTGAGCTCAACACTCCACCCTTCCTTGGATTGCACCCAGTGTTCAATGTGGACCTCCTTTGATCATATTTTTCACCATTATTGGACACCTCAAAGATCACAGAACAGCTGACACCAATAGAGATCAACCCAGAGTGCATGTAACAAGCATCCATTGATCAGATAGTGGACACACGGGTCAATGGCACTCGCCAGTAGAGGATCCATCTTTATCCGGTTGTCAAGGCAAGGCAGCTCCTCCACCAAGGAAAGTGGCTCACCTAGGGCCAAATTCAGCATAAGTTTCCTCACCTGATGGGGGAACTCAACACAATCGAGACCATTGCTTCCTAAGGGGGGAGGATTGATCCAGGCGGATATTGATGGACACCCACCTATTTTAATTGGTTGTGCTTGACAGTTTTTTGGTTCAACACGTTCTTCTGTACTTCTTTGTAATTGTGGTTTCTCCACTTTTGGGGTTGTCTGAATCCATACACATCTTCCAAATGGACACAGGTGGCCTACCACCTAATCAAACTAGATTATTTTGTATGTTTTCATAGAATCACATATATTTTTACTTCCAAGGTCATTCTGGGGCCGTAAACAATGTTTTTTTCGCTCACCACAATCAAATTGTAGATGAAGTTAGAGTTTGACAACGTAATGTGTATTTCTCAAAAATAAATTTCCAGCGCGCTATCACGCACCTAAAATGGAGATCGTATGAAAAAATTACGAGCCCGGAAAGTTGAGATACCAACTTACCCATATGGGCCCACATAAATTTTGGCATTTCATCTCCTAGGGTTAGGTTTTTGGATGTCTAGGGTTTTGGCATTCATGAGTAATGTTAAAAAGGCCTATGGAGCCTCATTGTGATCATTCTACTCAAAATGATGCGCGTAGTAGCCATATCTCTTCTCAGAGATAGCTACCACCATTCGAGCAAGTATTTTGGTTCTGCAGTTTTACAGTTTCAACCTATTTCATTTATTCAATAGAATATATTTTTCACTTGATACATGTGTTGTTCTTCATATATTTGTATTTATTGTATTCATTCTATTAATTAGTTCATTTCTCTCCTAAATCCATATCAAAAGAGCATATATAAAGTTTCATACACTCTATGTCAGATCAAAAGTAATGTATGACTAGTGAGAGAGTGATTTTTAAAGATTCTGAGGAGGGATTTTGGGGAATTTTGGTTTGCAAGAGGGAAATTGATGTGGGATTCAGGACAACAAGTGAATTTATGCATATTATATGGAAAAATATGTTATAATAGATTATGTCTAATGTGTGAGGTCAGAAGGTTAACTAATGGTCGAAATAAATTATAAAATCTAGGAGAAATCAGTGCAGTGGGCCTAGTAAAAGTTCATCGAACACTAGACCAAAGCAGTACCTACAGAAGAAATCAAGTATGACATTACTCTCTTCCCTAGGCGGGAATACCCATGCTCAGGAGTGATGAAATAATGTCCACAAAATCAAGTACGTTGTAGATCTGTGTAGTATGTATATAAGCAACGATCATGGCCACGAAAAATGAGTACACAGTGGATCCATGTCAAAAGAGATCGTAGCCATGAATAGATAAACAATGGATCTATGTATCAGAATCAGAGGAGAATAATTGGAATCAAAGAGATGAACAAATTGATCCTCTTCAAGTACCGATGTCATGTAAAGGAGTGGTATTGTCCAATCCAACTCGGGCAGGACCATAAAAGAAGTGATGCTACTACAAACTTGAGGTCTTCAAAACAACCCGTCGATGGTACGATTCTACACCATATGAATAAATGATATGAAGTCGAACATAGTTACACATCATTTGATTATTGGTCTTTGATGTATACCCTTAAAAAATGTGGCATAACCCAATGATAATGATAATGGGCGTCAAGGTACCTAGTACATTCTAGAAAGTGTAAATGAATGAGTTGATGTCGAAAACTTATAGAATCTATCGATCAAGGGACATTGATGTGTTCCCACTGTCAATAGTGATGGAACCTGCCTCTTATGGTTGCAAGCCCCAAGGTACTAAAAATACTCTAGATATCAATCCCAAAGAAAATGAGTCAAATTCGATGGGAAGAGATCTGCTATAATGAGGGAATTAAGGCATCCCCTATCATTCAACATGAGAAATAATAGAAGGCCAAATATTTTGAAGGACTCGGATGAAATATTTGATGGACACACCACAGAGTATGTCTCTCACTTGCAATGACCAATAATGAAAACCACTGATAGAGGTGAGGAATTCCACCAATGAGGAAAATGGAACCCAAGGTATTGCATGATTCCCAAAATGTGAATAGAGTTATTGATGTTGAACACATGGGAAACTGATCAATCAACAGCCATTGATGAAATGTCATTTTTTGAGTGTAAGGTAACCTATAATGATGAAAATACACCTAGGGGGACACTATATGTAAAACCCTCAAAGAAATGTATTGTATTCAATAAGAACCCGCCAGCCAGCAAGAAGTCAATGGGGACCTTCTATGTTGGAACGAGTATCAAACAAAGATTCTTGTTGATTTTGAGAAACACTTGACAATGGGAAGGTTGACATGAAAAGTCAAGAATTATAAGGAATGGTTGATGTCGGTTAAAACTTCCCTTGAACATAAGCACAATATTAAAGTGACTTGGTCTGCATAGACACAAGAATAAACCATGGCATAAGTCTGCAACATAGGAGGAATCGACATAATCTCCATAGTAACTGGAATAATAACCAGTCAAAGTAGTAAAAACTCAATGAATAAGGTTTGGTTTCCTAAATCCATACTAAAATCCAATCTTTTGAGAGAAAGACTCAAAACTAGTGTTTTATTCAAGGGTGACATGATTGTTGTGAAACATATACCGAAAACTCGATTCTTTCCCATCCTCTTTTTTTTGTATTTGATTTTTTTGTCTTTTTCATATTATAAATCCTGAAAAGGAATAAAAGAACGATATGATACAGTGGAGAAAACGAGTGTCGTGGGAAAGAAGACTAGTTCCAAGCACATGGAACATACCTATGCTCAACGGAAGGAACATGTGCAGGATATGGACACTCATGGGAATGTTTCTTCCAAGGATACAAGTGTCAAGTTGCAAAGGAAATAAATGAAAAGGCTAGAAAGTGTAGAGAATGCATAAGCAACAAGCTAGATGATAGGAAGGTGAAGTTGGAATTGGACTCAAAAGCACAAGCGGGAAAATGCAATACAATAGTACAACTTAACACCAAAATATGGGAGCCCCATGGGTATTGGCCAGAAAAAAAATTGAGAAGAAGTTATGAGACTTCATAACAAAGTCACTGGGGGACTAAATACAGCTCTCGAGCCTACAAAGAACTTAAGCATGGGCACAAAATGGCCAGCAAGGTACTAACTAGGTCACTCTTGAAAAGGAAGGCTCTACCACATAAAATTTAACAATTCTGATCAGCAAGGAAGGTTTGTGTCACAAGTTAGTGGGTGGGAACCTAAGGTATAGATGAAAATCACATTGGTTATGCAAAGAACAAGGAAAAAATTCCCTATCCTATATGCTAGTTATCGAAGAAAAAAAATACATGCCAGAGATTCAAATGCGGACTGAAATGATGGAAAAATGGTTAAAATTCATCGATGTTGGTCATCAAACTTGAACAAATTCACAACCAAACTCCATCTACAGTGTAAGGATTAGTCTATTAGTTTAAATAAAGTAATGAAGGTTCAAAACTATATAAAAGTGGGTAAGAAAAATTGTTAAATAGTAAAAATTGAAGTTTTACCATACCATTTGTGATTTTACCCATAAATTGTGCTTTGGTGGAGATAAAACCCCTCAAAGTTTGACGGAATAATGTGGAAACTATGTTGGATGAAATCAAAAACCGGCAGGACCAGGTAAGATATCATCTCCTGCTCTTCATTTTTCACCATTTCATTTTTTAATTTAGTCAAAAATTGAGCTTAGAAAGCTTTGTTAAAGTTAGGGGAGGTGCATGCATGCTTATATGTTATGATCGAATGACTTAAAAATGATAAAAATCAATTAATATAGTCCACTATGAGGGGGGGACCTCCTTTTACAATATATCCAATTTAGAAGACAAGATGAGATAATATCCTTATACAAATGATTCTTCTTTATTATAAATATGAGATAAAGTGATCATGATTTAACCTACTAGTAAGCTGGCCTAATCATAACAATTGTATTTTTACGAGCGAAAAAGAAGGGAAGAACACACACAACCATTACCATCCAATCTTGGAGCCATTGTTATTTATTAAATCACAAAACTATGCAAGAGATGTTTCACATATTGGTGAGTACATACCTTGTCTAAAGAGCACTTTTATACCAGTAGTGGAGGTCGAGTCGGTTATCGCAACCACTAGGAGAAGGGTTTTCCAAATCTTAGCCAAAATTCTTCCTCCACAGACTAAACACAATTGAAATTTAAAAACCTCAAGGAGAAAAGGATGGTAAAATGCGGGAATGTGGGAGTAAATGCCCACGTCCTTGCCATTTAATGCATGGCCATCCCCATCACGTTGACCTTCAAACTTGACACTATATGCATATGCCAACTCAATGCAATGCATCATAACATTTAAACCTTGAAACAAATGAAATCATATAAACCATATAACTTATGACATGCGCTTTATCAACCTTGATATGCATACCATTTGCCAATTGAAATTTACCTTTAATATGTCACTTCAATGTCATACCTTATGACTACGGCCTTGTGTCAACCAAATCTGTGTGTATATCAATATGAATATGTCAAGGTTTATGTATTAAAATTATATGTCTTGTACCACCTTACATATTAAATTACCATTTAGCATATATGACAAATTTTATATCGTGGAGTTTATAAACCAAACTTCAAACCTTTCCATACTTTGATAGAATTTCCCTTTGTTTATTGATATATGTCAAATATCATTTCCATCTGTATCAAACCAAAACTTCACCTTGACATGCATTGATTGTATTGTTCCTTGCCACATGGAAAATGGCAGATCCGTATATCAAACCACATAAACTGTATAAACGTTTATATATATCAACTTTATAAACTTAATATGATTTAAACGTCATCATGCATATCAATCATAAGAACAGAACAAACAATGTTTTTTGAAATTTCACAAGTGTCATGCTTGATGTCGCTATGATGTTGAGAAGTAAAACAGAGTTACCATAAATTGATGTTTTCACAAACTGACATATACCATACTCAAACACAAACAACCATTTTGCATCATCCAAACATGTGTGTTGATAAACACCATAATAAGTTTGGATCAATATACCATTACTTTGAAGCATCATAACTAAAATCATATCACAATTGATATGATGATATGAAAGCATGATGAGGGAAATGTTACACTTGAAAATAGTCACTTAATTTGTTTTCTCCTAGGGGACCCCACCTATTATTGTTTCATTATAAATATGTATAATGTTTGCAATAATTTCCATGCTTTAATAGTAGGTGATGAATTTATGAGTCAACAACTTTCTCAAAATTCACAGTTCACGATGTTCATAGTTTTTCAATTCCATTGGTTCTCCTTCCCTTCAACCCAAGATTTTTCCCAAATCATGTAACCTCTTCTCCTTTCCCCAAAGTCCCCCTTTATGCCTCCTCTACCACCACCTTCCTATCCTCCTCAAGAAGGTTCTAAGAAGGTCAACTATAATAAAAAAAAATACTTCCCCCACCTACCCACATTTATTCACCTGATAGTTATCTATCCATTAAATCAAATGTATTGTTGGGTAGGTCACGAAATCCAATATTGTTGAATGAAAATCAATCCAAAGGGAATCAAATTTCCCATTTACCGAAATATAATAAATCAAATTATTTAATGAAATAACATTATAATCCTTTAATTTAATTATACTACAAACATCACACACCCACCATAAATAATAATGTTATAATAACTAGTATATATCGTAATAATACCAACGTACACGCGCAAAGTATGTACGCATAGTTGGTGCATACATATCTTGTGCATGTACTATGATAACAACCATCACATCTAATGCATAGTTCCTATGTGCTATCATCTAATCATGCAAGACAGTAATCCTTAAACATCATATCCAATGGTCTTACTAATCAAGTTACAATATTCCAGTATGAATTGAACATTACAGTCAAGATCAACATAATGAATTAAGCAAGCATTTAATACACAAAAATGAATAAGTAAAGCACTAAGTTTACATTTCTAATTCCCAATGGCGCTCTGTTAAGGTCCTAACCCGCACATAGGTAGATCAATGTATTCAGATGTAATAAAGGTCAATATTAATAAGGCCTTTCAATAAAATAGAATAAGGCGGATGTAAGAAGACCTAATAGAAGCTT
>ML826877.1:56649-83658 GCA_009831015.1 Picea engelmannii
CAGTCGAAGCTACATCCTGTTTTTCATGTTTCATGCTTGAAGAAGGTGATTGGAACCAGGTGCCAAATTCAAACCAACCTTCCAGAGTTAGCTGAAGAAGGATCCATTTGGCTACAGCCAGAAGCAGTTTTGGACCAGCGTGATCGTCTCCTGCGTCAGAGAACCATCAAGGAAGTGCTAGTACAGTGGAAAGATATGACTCCAGCAGATGCCACTCGGGAACCAGCTACCATTCTGCAACAGTTTCCACATCTCAAGCCTTGAGGACAAGTTTGTTTTTAAGGGGGCGGACATGTTAAGGTCCTAACCCACACATAGGTAGATCAATGTATTCGGATGTAATAAAGGTCAATATTAATAAGGCCTTTCAATAAAATAGAATAAGGCGGATGTAAGAAGACCTAATAGAAGCTTCCGCTTCTAGAAGGATCTTCCTCTAGATGCTTCTCTTAATAGACATATTTAGTATAAATAAGGGGCGAGGGTATGTGAACCCTAGCTTGGAGATTATTGTAACAGAGCGTTTCTCGACTGGAGGTTGCCCCCTCGAAGAGGCCTGTGAACATTTCTTTCTGAATCAAAGTGCTTTTCTATTGCTATTTTGTATATCATTTATGTGTATTGTGAAGATTATGCTGGATATTTTACTGTTGTTCTGCCATTTCTAGCATTTTATTTTTGTTCTGCACATTTTATATATCTGGTATCTTGCATGCTCTCAACTACGTTGAATCACCCTGCCTCCCTAACCCACTTCCATCTTCCACGTTCTATTCTTTATTTTGTTGGAGCATCAACTACATTGACCTAACCCTTGATATAACCCATAAGCATAAGTGTCGGTTATCTTGACCAAGCTTCCCTGGCAAGCAACTAGCATTCGCCATCACACGTCTATGGGAGCGTGGATTAACACATATCTCCCACAACTCCAAGTTTCAGAAGATAAACAATGGGAAATACCTCCACCCCTCCTGATAGAACTAGGCTAAACACCCTATCATTGGCAATATTGTGCCATTGTTGTTGTTTTGAAATATGTGTCATCACATATCCATTTTGGGAAACCATGCCTTCTATAAAACCTACATTTTCCCAAATATTATAGCAATGCATTGAACCAATGATTAAATAATAGAATAATGCTCCTAGGATACCATTTCTCATTCAATGTCCACGAAATATGTCACTTTAGTATCACACTTATCTAGCTATCACTTATCCCATCGAACCTATAGGTTAGTTTACAACACAAGTTCATGAATAACCATACAATTGTTTATATGTTATTGCCATGTTACTCATTGATGAACAATGTAAACCATCTAGTCATTCATCATGTGCATGGTACCTATTGATTTGTTAAAGCATATCATTCAAACCAGTGTCCATGTACCAAAATATTTCATTTTAAACTTACATGCTAAAAGTAAATCACACAATATCCATCATTAATCACATAAAAAATAACTATTCATAACATTTTCATATATGTAGTTCCACATTTCCATATACTAAAGTATCATTGTTCCAATATGTTGATTTTTCAATAAGCTAGGCTCAAGCATGAAGTTCATTCCAATTTTAGCATTTTACTTGAACCATAGACAATTGCAGTTACACCATAAACAATTTGTTGCAGCAACCAAGATCACAAGAAGAAATACCATGCACAAGTACACAAGAAGTATCCTAGGAAACCATTCTCAACAAGGGAAGAAAACCCAGCCAATCCTTTGCTATATTCTTCAAGAGAAAGACCTCTCACACCATAAACCTATCACACAAAAGGGTGCTCACAAAACCTAGAAGACTACTGCCCAAGAGAGGTGCACACTTCAGCCCAAGAACAAGTACTTTCTGAAATTTCCAAACTCACACTTGTGTTATGTTTCCTCAATGGGGAAATTACCTTTATTTATATTAGACTGGTCATATCAAAAGCAGTGTATTTTGTCACAACAGAGCTGACCTCAATAACTCAAAATATAATTAATAATTACCATATTAATTATATTTTACATTAATTATCTTTCACTTTATGGTGGGGTCGACTTGTACCCTTTACATCACAAATAGGGTTACAGGTAAGTTTGACTCTTGGAAACTATAGCAAGGGATATCATACACCCACTAGTGTTCATCCACTAGGGGCAAATCCACCTGTGCTTAGCCACAGGGATTTCCAAGTCTCTATCTCACTACGTCTCATAGGAGAATCATCAAAATACACACTGACTAGTGCTCAACCACTAGGATCATGTCCACCTCTGCTCAGCCACAAGAATGTCCAACTCAACAGACATCTATCTCATTGTGTCTCACGGGAGAATCATCTGGAGTATCACATCATCTCAACTCTCTGCACAGAGGAGAACAATACATCATTTCATCTTCGTCTCAAAGAGAACGACACACCCAACTCATGGGCTTCCTCACCCCACACAGGGGCACACAGTGTTCCATCTTCGTCTCAAAGAGAAACCACACACCCATCTCATGGGCACACCCAACTCATGGGCTTCCTCTCGGGCCAACTCACTCAGTCTTTGTCCTGGAGGATGTCTCACATAGTTGTAATCATCAACACAATATATTTCCACAGATAATAAGCAAAGAAATACAAATAGGTCATGATGTAGTTTAGATGCCTAAGTCAAAATGAGGTGTTACACGTTGCATGTTTTGATGTCGATTGTCAATCGTCATAGATTATCATTTGAATGATGGTCATCCCAAACTTACAATAGTCATCGTAGGACTAGTGATCATCACAAAGTATCTCCCAAATGGTAGTGGGCACAAATTTGGGCATCAGTTGATGGTCAACGGGGGTCACAAATTTTAGCATCAGATAGTGATATTCATTGCTTATTCCCTAAATGATGATCATTGTAGATTGACAACAATCACAACAGAGTTAGGAAAACCATCACAAACTTATGACAATCATCACAAGATTAGGTGTTTTCCAACAATCATCCCAACGTATCACTCCAACGGTGACTACCAAAAGCCATAAGAAGACCCCAAATCTATATAAAACAACACTAAAACTTTGATACAAATTTTTCTTTGACCCCTTGCACTTTGTGCTTGACGGTTTGTATTCAAACAAATAGCCCACCGATATTCCAAATCGTGTGATTGAAAATTATTTGGATCACACTAAAAATAATGCTAACATCTCCAATCTTAGAAACCGAATGCATCTCACTAATATAGGACTTTAAAATTTATTACACTTCCCATGTATTAATTTAAATAAATGTGGATAAAAAGCAACGTCATTCACATGCCGCAGGTCCTAGAGTATGACCTAAAACTGCTTCTACTTGGCTAAGAACTCATCTTCCTTGGACAACCCAAGACCTAGAGGCATCTGGTAGGAGTGAAAGGTTGTCCTCTTACAGACCACTAGCGGGTTATCCCAGGTGGTGTGGCTTTCATTGGATAATGGTGATGAATCAGCCTACAATCGCGGATAGAAACCAGTGACCGTTGTCCCTCTGTTAGTTGACAACTAAATTATTATAGGTTTTCCCACTGTGTAAAAAAAAATTCCTTCACATGCCTCTAATATTTCTTAGATAAAGAATCTTCATAGATATCTCCCAATTATCTTCTTATATATCTTGGAAGACTAGTATCTACATCATGAATCATTCAAATACCAATTCCATAAAATCTAACAATAAATTTAATGTCATCCCAAATCAATTGCAAAGAATCTTCCACTACAATTAATTATAAATCTAGTCTCCATGATACACACTACAACAATTTCCTATATTGGTTTAAGAACCCAAAGAAGCCAACCAAATCTTAGCTAGCTTAAACAACTCCCCCTATGTAAATTAGCAAACAAATATAAACATTGGTCCATCCTTAAGTTCACCAATCACATCAAATGTGGGAATGTCCATTACATGCACAAAATGTTGAGTCAAAAATAAATGCATGTAGGATTTTTGTACCAAACCTACAACTTTGTAAATTGAGACTATAACTTTGATTACCTAACATTAGATTTCCCTGCATCACAATGACCTCACATAACTAGTCCTTAAAATATAATTTATTTTCCTGGCCTTGAACAAATAATTACCCTTAAAAAATAACTCCCAACTTGAAGACCTGAATTTTTTACAAAAGTGGATAGTTTTTTAGACTCCATCTAACTAGTCATCATAATAGATCAGGCATCTATGCTCCATGAAATTTCTAATGGTGCCATACTTTTCTCAAGGCATGTTTTTTAGTAAATAGATTTATGTTTATTACTGAATTACAAAATATTTATGCAGTTGCAGAAAGGTATATTAACTATAAATGATTGATAAGAATGATGAGATTACAATGAGCCTTGTGATAATATACTTATATGCATCCGCTAGTCACGAAGTAAAGGGGTGTGTGTCCTTTGACATTTCATTAATCTCATATTATTATTATTATTATTGCACCCAGCTAAGGAATGTTTTGTCCTCAAAGCATAGTAAATAGGATTCTCTCACTAAGCATGTTTCCACGATGGCATCATCTTTGTGTCTCTCTAGTTTTAAGGTTTTAAATCCACTCCTGCTTTGAGTGTTGGCAAGGTTCCTTTGTATTGTTTGCATCATATCCTGAAGTCTTTTGACCTTGTTGTTTAATTGAAAAGTTTGATGCTTCTTCTTGGTAACATATTTTCCTTGCTTCCACCACTATATGGGCATCTATGCTTCTTATGTTTTTTCATTAGTTGCAATTCACCTTTCATGAAAATGGAACCTTCAACACCATGTAATTTATAATGATGACCTTGCGAGTTAAATTCCATGAACTGTTCTTCAAGATTGGTGGTATAAGTGCCCCACTACGTTAAACATTCCCCACCTAGCGTTATATCCATCTCATCAAGTGGTAAAGCATATAATCTTATATGTAATTCCAATTCATATATTTGAATTGAGACTTTATGACATCTTCCTACTCCCTTGACCTTTTTCCATTAGGCACTGTAATTGTGAGGTCCTTGGTGGGGTACAAAAAAAGGTTTAGTTGTTTAGCAACATCGATATCTATACAATTGTGAACACCACTGGAATTTAAAAGTAACATTATATTTATATTTTTTATTATTCATTTGATCTTTAGTGTCTTAGGTTGTGATTTCCTCGTGTTTACTTTCCTCTTATCTTAGGACCTAGATCTCATCGGTGTTCCTATGATGGGGTGGAATATATTTTGTAGTTAGTTCTTGTATTTGGTCCTTTTGAGTAGTAGTTTCTTTTTAGGGGATCTCATCTTCATTTTTATTTTGTTCGTTGCCTAAGATTGAGGCTAATGATATTTTTGGTGCTACTTCATTATCAATTTTAGGTATTTCAATTTTAATTTTATTGGGTTGGCGTGCTTTTACTTGACCTATTTTGTGAACTATGGTCAACAAGTTCGAAGTATGGGCAGATTTTCATAAGTTTTAGGTTTTGTCATTGACTCATCCCATTTTTTAGTTAGTTGATCAATCCCTTCTCTTTGCTAATTAATTATGATTGATGCCTTGTCCTTATCAAACTCTAAATTGTACCTAATAGTGATTTCTTTCATTGAGTTCGACTTTCATCCTTCATTTTCATCCATTATTTTCAAATAGTGTAATGACTTGTCTTCACATAGATGTCTTGGATTCCATCTCCTGTCACATATGCAACAAATATTTCTCCCTCTTTATAAATTATAACCATCGTCTTTAGGAATATTCAATTAAATTTTCTATCATGTTTTCAATATATTCTAGTAATTTGTCAACTTTATACCTTAATTATTTTTGTCCATTTATTAACTCTTTTTATGATTTCTCGATTCAATCCATAATTATGTGGCACTATTGGATTCATTTTCATTACTATGTGCTAAGGTTTAAGCTATTATTAGAGTTCTTTGCATTTCACTAGATAACAATAGCATAAGATAGGATCACTGAGAAATACACAATCACAAAAGACACATCATTTATCCTGGGAAACCCTCATGGGGGAGAAAACCCAGCAAAACTTCCTTATTATAGATAGCCAATACAATGCCAAGAGATAACTAAAACAAATACAGAAATTCCTCTCCCAAGAATGTGCCTCTCTCTCTCTCTCTCTCTCTCTCTCTCTCTCTCCAACTGCAGCTCTGAAACTTGTTCCTCAATGAACAAGTGAGTGTGTGTCTAAGTGAGGCGCTAGCCTCCTTATTTATACAATTATGGCATGTGTGGAAGTGTCTCTTCACTGGCAGGGATGACTTCTTCTTCTGGGTGGTTATAACCACCTTTAATATATTTTGGGGCCTCTTTAATATATTACGGGGCCGACTTCTTATTATGCCTATTACAATTATGTTTTGACCAATCCGCAAAAGGGGATTTGGTCTTTTACAATAGACGACATGATCAATCCGCAAAAGGGGATTTGGTCTTTTACAATAGACGACATGATCAATCCGCAATAGGGGATTGATCTAATGAATAATACCACAATAATAATTAGAATACACCTTGCAGTTACATTATTTAAACACTATGGACCTCTACTTGTTGTAGATTTTAACATTGTACAATATTTACTACAAACATATTTCCAGTAACAGAACAGAAAAGATACAATGGAAAATACACACATTACACAGATATTTTTCCCTTGGAAACCCAAACCGAGAAAACCATCATATTTTATATTCATTCATAGTGATACATTGTTTATAATAAAATATACATATAGGAGCCAGCGGCATCCAAAACCCTAACCCAATGACCTAGATTAGTCAACAACACTAATTCCTTAACTGGAAACACAAAACCATCGGAAAAAGCCATGTGTCGAAATATCGCCCAACAATGGACAGAAAAATTGAGGCAACATGAAAAACGAGGAAAAAATTTGACATGTTTCCCGAGGAAAAAAAATCTCAAACCCCCTGCGCGCCCGACGCAACGTAGCAAACACTAGGGCTAGTCATGCAAATAATATAACACATACCCAACATTCTCCCACTTTTTGTTTTATTTGCCTACATGGGCTTACGGGGTTACATAGTCAACAATCCAGGGCAGCAATGCCCATGGATCCTCTACACCAAGAGAACTTATTTGTGCTCATGGATTTTGTTAATGAATCTGTAACATTCTTCAAGGTGTCCACCTTCATCAGCAACACTTTCTTTTCTTCAACTATGTCTCTCACAAAGTGATATTGAATATCAATATGCTTTGTCTTTGAATGTAAGTCGGGTTCTTCGCCAGAAAAATTGCACTTTGAATGTCAAAATCTATCCTTACATCTTGTTGTCCAACCCAATACCTGAACACAATATTTGTAACCATATTTCTTCCTTACTTGCATGAGTGGTTTCCATGTATTCATCTTTTGTAGTTGATAGTGCCACTACAGCCTGTCTTTTGCTCATCCAATTGATTGCTCCTCCAAACAGTTTAAACACATACCCGCTTGTAGATCTCCTATGATCCAGATATCTAGCTCAGTCTATATCCACAAAGCCATGTATGTCTAACACTTTGTCCAATCATGGTCTTCCTTGGTAGCACAATACATAGCTAGTAGTGCCATGCAAATACCCAAAAACCCTTTTTACTATTGTCCAATGCTCCTTCTCTGGTTTTTACATATACCTTCTCAAAACTCCCACTGCATGTGCAATGTCTGGTCTAGTACAAACCATTGCATACATCAAACTACCAACTGCACTCGCATATGGAACACGAGACATGTCCTCCTCCTCTTCCTGTGTCTTGAGACATTGATCTGCAGATAACTTTACACCAACAGGAATAGCGACCTTGATTGGTTTACATTCCTACATATTAAACCTCTGCAATATTGTCTTGACATATTTTCTTTGATTTAACCAAAGTTTCCTCTTTTTCCAATCTCTTTTAATTTCCATGCCCAAAATGAAATTTGAAGTAGCGAGATCCTTCATGTCAATTTTTTTAGGACAACTAAGTTTTCACATCATGGATAATCTCCTTGTTGTTTCCTATCAGCAACATGCCATCCACATACAAGACCAAATAAATCGAATGATCACCAATTAATTTAAAATACACACAGTGATCCTCTTTGCTTATTGTGAATCCAAGTCCCAACATATAAGTATCAAATTTTTTATACTACATCCTTGGTGATTGTTTTAAACCATACAGGGACTTTTTCATCTTTCATACCAGCTCCTTATTTCCCTTCACAGCAAATCCTTTTGGTTACTTCATATAGATTTCTTCTTCCAGATCCCCATGTAGGACTGTTGTCTTCACATCCATCTATTTTATTTTAAAATCAAATGTAGCAGCAACATATAACAGAAATCTTATACAAGTTAACTTGGCAACAGGAGAAAAAATCTCACCAAAATCAATTCCCTCAACCTGGGAATAATCCTTTGCTACTAACCGAGCTTTGTATTTCTCCACTTTTCTTTCTGCATTCAGCTTCTTTTTAAATACCCATTTGCAGCCAATGGGATTTCTTCTAGTTGGAAACTCCACTAGATCCCAAGCCTCATTCTTATCTAAGGATTCCATTTCTTCATCCATGGCCTTTTTCCAAAGCTTTCCATCCTCTGAAGACACTGCCTCCCTGACAGTTCTAGGATCATCGTCAGTAATAGACAAAGCAAAATTTGAACGGGAATCGGATGGAGTATACCTTTCTAGTAGCCTTCTTGCTCTAACCGATATCCTCAATATTGGAGTATGAGGGTATTCTTCTTCTAATTCATGTTCTTATGTAGATTTTGATTCATCATCCTTTAAATCAAAATCTATTTTCTTTGGTTCTTCCTTACTTGGTAGGACTTCATGTTTAACAACATCCTTCATTTCTCTAAATACCACCTTGAGATATGTGAGAGAAGGTTTCTTACCAGTCCATACCTATTGTGGAGTCTTTTCATCCAGTGTTGATAAGGGTGATCTGTTGACCAGGTAGCATGCAGTACCCATTGCCTCTGCCCAGAATTCTTGCCCTAACCCAGTACCACTAAGCATGCACCTTGTTTTTTCCATCAACGTCCTATTCATCCTTTCTGCAACTCCATTCTTTTGAGGTGTATATGGAGTAGTCTTATGCCTTTCTATACCATACTTCTTACAGAATTCTTCAAATTCATTTCTGCAAAACTCTCTGCCATTATCTGTCCTCAGCACCTTAATTATTTTCTCTATTTGATTCTCAACAAGAGCCTTAAACTCTTTAAATCTATCAAAGACTTCAGATTTCTTCCTGAGGAAATACATCCAAGTATTCCTTGAGAATTCATCTATAAATGAGACATAGTACACAGATTTTCCCAATGATGGAACCAACACAAGTCCAAACACATCATTGTGAACCAGCTATAAAATTCCTTATGCCCTCGTTGCACCAGAGGGGAATCTTACTCAATTTTTCTTCCCATATACACAATGTTCACAGAAATCAAAATCCAGAAAGTAGTTAGACATACCTTTACCGTGTAGTAGTTAAATACCCTTCTCTCTGATATGCCCCAGTCTTTGATGCCACAGCATAAAATTTTCTCCAGATACTATAGGAGTTATTTCATCTTCAACTCCAATATTAGGAACAATGGAACTATTACACCCATCACTAATAGTGCTTCCTTGCAGCTTATACAAAGTTCCAAACCAAACTCCCTTCAGCAGTACCATTGCTCCTTGAACCATGCTGCAGGTTTCCTTTTCAAATATTGTTTTCACCCCTGCATTGTCCATTTTTCTTACAGAAATCAAATTTCTAGCCAATCCTGGGATGTGCAGAACACCAAGTAATGTTCTAATCCTTCCATCTATGAGCCTCAACTTGACTTTTCTTCGACCTATGATTATGGTTGTTGAGTCATCACCTAGGAAAACATTACCTCCATCATACCTTTCATGTTCACATAACCACTCCATGTGGGGAGTCATATGAAAGGATGCACCTAAGTCAACCAACCATGCATCCTTATCTACATGCGTGCTTGAAGAATTCAAGTACACATCTCCTCCCTTCTTGGAGGTCTTTTCTTCCATAGAAGGAGATTTTTCAGATCCCTTCTTTTTCTCAACTTTGGATCTACATTGCTTCTTGTAGTGCCCTTCTTTTCCACATCTCCAGCTTACCTTTACAAAATTTCCAAAGACTTAGATCTTCCCTTAGACTTAGATCTCCCACTCGAGGACTTAGATCTATTTCTTTCCCGGGAGCGTCCACTTGCAAATAATGCATCTATGCTATGTATGTCCATGTTCTTTCATCTCATCTCCTCCGACAATAAGGATGAGACCACTTCATCAAACTTCAAGGCAGTTGTATTACTACCTATGGCCACAACCAGACTATCCCATGAGTCTGGTAAAGAGCACAGTGAACTGATACACTTATCTTCATCTGAAATTTTAATCTCAATAGATATTAACTGACTTACCACAGTATTGAAGGCATTCAAATGCTCTGCCACCGAGTCTCCATCTCTCATCCTCAAGTTATACAGCTTCTTTTTCAAGAATAGTTTATTTACTAGGGACTTAGACTGATACAACTTCCCCAACGTATCCCATAAATATTTGGTTGTAGCTTCCTCTGGCACATTCAGTAATACTAAATCTGAGAGGCAGTTGGATTGTGATCTTTGCCTTTCGATCCAACTTTTTCCAGTCATCTGTTGAATTTCTTGTAGGTGCATTACCTGGATCCACTGCGATCCATTGATCTTTGTTCACCAACAGATCTTCTATCTTGAGCTTCCACAAGTCAAAACTTTTCCCATTAAACTTCTCGATCTCCATTTTTGAACTGCTCGCCATTTCTCTTCACATGAAGAATCAATACCGCAGATCTCCAACTATAACAAGGCTTATCATAGTCCTAAGCCAAACCCTTGACCACAAAGGCATCCCCCTGAAGCCAACAAACCTTTGATACCAAATGTAAATTTTAACCTTGTACAATATTTACTTCAAACAGATTGAGTAAAAGAACAGAAAAGATACAATGGAAAATACACACATTACACAGAGATTTTTCCCCTGGAAACCCAAACCGGGAAAACCAGCATAGTCTTTATTCATTCATAGTGATACATAGTTTACAATACAATATACATATAGGAGCCAGCGGCATCCAAAACCCTAATCCAATGACTTGGATTAGTCAACAACCCTAATTCCTTAACCGGAAATAGAAAACCATCGGCAAAAACCATGTGCCGAAAAACCACCCAACAATGGACACGAAAATCGAGGCAACACGAAAAACAAAGCAAAAATGTGACACGTTTCCTGAGGAAAAAAAGTTATCAGGGGCATTTCCCCTGAACCCCCCTGCACGCCTGACGCAATGTAGCAAACACTAGGGCTAGTCATGCAAAGAATATAACACATACCCAACACTTGTCACTCGACATTATTTTTCATTTTGAGATTGTTTTTTTTTCCTTGCAAAATCTAGGATTTAACCCTTTTTTCCATATAAGTTATTTATGAATTGACTCTTGGACATTGGGTGTATTTATAAAATAAGGTTTAAAAATTTTAATTAGGTAACTTCATAAAAGTTAGCCGACTATATATGAAAATTTTCAAAGTGAAAAAATTAAATTTATAAAAACAAATTAACAATGATTTCAATTAGGGGTGGAGGGGGCGTTGACTACCCAACACTTAGATTGTTTTGTATCTATCGGAATCGAATGGACAAAGAATTGCTCAAATGTAAGTTTGCATTATTCAAATTGCAACTTTGAGCATATGGCTAGATTAAAAACCCCCAAATTAGTCTAAGATTACAGTTTGTAATTGTTGAAATCATAGTTTTACATCTGACTGAGAATTCTGACCATATTTTTAATCGGATTAGGGGAAAAAACACTGGAAAACGTAGTAGTATGAGTGTTGTTTATCCCATGCTAGTGGAGGGGAGTGACTCTATGAAAATTCACATATGGATAAAGGATAGAGTACGGATTTTTCTTAAGGATTTCATAAATAACTTTTATTTTAAAAACATTGTACGGAAATTATTAATTGGCGGTTGATTGTACGATGGCAACAAGTACGATGAAGTCATTAGGATGGAGGCTTAATTAATTAATCAGTGTCAAAAATCAAAATTGAACCCTTCCCATCCCTTCCAAGGGGTTCAAGTTCATCCTATAAGGGTAATTCAAAAAACACCCTTCAAAAAAATGTAAATTGTTTTAAATCACTCATCATTTATGAGGAACAAATATTATAAAATTTCAAATAAAGGGTCTCATTTTCAACAACACATAAATCTCACTTCCAACTCTTGGATGCTCAGTTGACATTATACATTTCATATTATATGAAGATGGATGTGAAAAATAAGAAATATTCATGATTGAACACTCATTACTTGCCTTTGTCGTCTAAAGACTAAGATCATTTCTATTTTTGTTGACTCTCATGTATTCCTTAATATGGTGTACCCTTCCACAACATAAAATCCATTACAAATTTCATGCCTATATAATCTTATCGCTGTATTGGCATATCCAACATTTTGAGTGTCGCTTAATATAAGCTTCCAAGAGAATCTTGGACACCTTATCTTTCTAAATCCCCACTTGAATCCATGTTTTATGTGCACTTTTTATCATCGTTGATCTGATAATTTCCATGGCATTTAATTTCCATACTCAATGTGTTCAGATCCCATTCTCACCATAATGTCATTTCCTTTGTTATCTTTGTCTTCTCTCTTGGCCTTGCAAAAAACCAAAACAATTGGTCATGGGTTATGGGTGTAAATTGCAATGGCATTGATAACTTATTAGCAAGGTTCACTACAAATGTGTGGTTCAATTACAATTTTGAAGAGAAAACAATAGACATCGACCAAACCCGGGGAAATGAGATCATCTCTCTTTCTTCATGATCACATATTCCATCTCTCTAAAAGCATCTAACGTGTTGACAAATCTAGCAGGGTTATAACATTAGTATCTAATATTTTATTATTATTTGGGAACATTTGTTGGACTCTCGACCACTTAGTATGTTGTTCACGACATCCATGTTATTGCAATAGATTCTTAGGGGTTAAAACACATAATTAATACTTGAATGTAAATCTCTCAACAATTCATTGATCTTGTATAGCTTTTTTCAAGCTCATTGTAAAGATTAAAGATAATGCATAGTTTTTTTTGTTTCACACAAAATTATGTTAATGATTTTGGTTGGGATAAAAAAACTCCATTAAGATCACTGATAACTTGTATGTTCTTGAATAAGTTTATGTATAACCCTACATAAAATAGACCTTGTCAACATCACAAAACCTTAAATTGAAATTACAATAATGAGAATTGGGATTCTATTCATTCAATTTTTTGCATCATCAATCACTTGCTTCTTTGATCATTCCCCTTTCCCCAATTTTGTATATCTTTATCTGTAACACTCCTTGTTTCAAGAAACATTGACATCAATGTGACAACACTTTAAGTGCCAAATATTTGAGAATGCTCCTTAGATCTCTTTACCTATGCCACATTGCAAGCCCAAGAACATTGGGATGTATCATTTACAACCTTAATGCTTGGAGTAACATTTTTTATCCCTAGTTGGGAATCTTAAGTAAGATATGGAGAAAGTAATATAATTAATGTTATCCTTATATCTATGCAATAGGTATTATGCTCTAACATCCACTCGATCACACATTTTTCGCATGGTTTGAGAAATAGAATGAGCAATCAATGTCCCCAATAAGAGCCACATATTTGGTGGTCTTGATGAGAAATTTGCTCTAGCTTTGTGATTGTATCGACCTTAGGAATCTCCAAATTATAGACATATTAGCCTACATAATAAGCAATGGGCGCAATCATGCTACATTTGCTTGTTCCTAGAGCTATACAAAGCAAGTAGGCTTTCTTCATGGCTTTTATAGTGTTTTGATAGAATTACCCCCTTTCAACAAAGGCATCGAGGTCTAGGACAATTTATTCTTTTATAATGAGATCTACAACAAACATGCCTCCCATGGTCAAGCATGAATACGATATTCTTGAGATATGAATCTAAGTTGTAGTGCTCACATCATATGAACACACATAACAAATCCTCTCTTATATGGGTGTCCATAAAAAAGTTTGATTCTGACATTGTGTCTAAAGCTTTTCATTGTCATTTTTAATACTTAGAAACTCCTCCAAAGTTCAAACAAGTATGGCTTGGTGTTGGAGGCAATGAAGAGGTTTTAGCAGGGGTCCAATGACAAGAGGTGAGGCTCTAGTTGTGCCTCAGTAGAAGATGGATGACAGTTTACTACTTGTTGATTACTATGAATATTTTGTATTGAAAGACACGATTTTTGCGAACCCCGGTGTGTGCATAGACCCTAGCCTGGTGTCATATAAAGAGGACGAGGTCATGATAGTGTTTTCCAACCCCTCTAGAAAGTACCGAGATTTGAGGGGCGCTGACACTGACAAATCATGCAAATCTATAGATTTTTTGGGAGATTTGTGTCAGGGAATGGGCTCTTAGCGAAGGGAGGAGAACTAGGCTTAGTTGAACTATTTCATGGATGACTTGTACATCTCACCATCCCAATGGTGTAAGTTGGAGTAATTTAGATCCAAGGGTTTATCTCCAAACTGTGGTTCGAGTAAGTCCTCCCGCTCAAAACCCAAATCATGTTTCAATATCTGAAAAATCTGTGAATAGTGTGCACTCTCGATGTGGCAAGCCTTCTCCTAGAATTTAATTGGGGATTGTCTTGATGAATTGTACACCTAAGTTTAAGGAAGGAGGCTCCTTTATTGTTGGCCTGCCAAGGAACTATGATCCCTTTCCCTTACAGACTAAAGGTACCCTTTGAGCTCTTTCCCTTGTCTTTTCCTCTACGTCCTTTAGAAGGGAGCCCTACCTTTTGAGACCTAGGAATACTTCTCAGGGTCCAAGTATCATGGGGTGTTTGGGGTTCAATATGCATAAGGAGTCGGGTCCTTCTAAAGCAGGGTGCAGATCTATGCTCAAACATGAGAAAGAGAAGGTCGCTCGTGAAATTAACCAGGGTTAGACAAGGCATATTATCTGGGGTCCTTAGAGCAAGAACTACCTCGAAGGAAGGTTTCCCATGGAGATAATGTCTACTAATATAAGGGGCTTGGTGCATAGGGCCAACAAATTGTCCCTGAAAAGGTTAGTGGAGGTGGATCGTTCAGATATAGTGTTGATTCAAGAATCAATGGGGCTTTGTGATCCCATCATTGCAGAACTGGTGAATTTTTTTTCAAGTTAGGAATTCTATGGTTTGGATTCTAAAGGATCTTCAAGGGGGATCATTACTGGTTTTTTAGCAAATATGCCCCTCATTATTTTTTTATCTATATCCTTGGGACTTTGTACAGAGCTATACAGTAAAGAGTTGGATATTACAATGATTACTAAATTTATATGGCCCTTATGAGGGAAAGGAGTCTTTTTGGGACAGGTTGTTTGGTTTTAAATGTATTTGGTCTGACAACCTTATCATTGGGGGGGATTTGAATTTAAAACTTAGCAGGGAGGAAATTTGGGGCTCCTCTACTCGCAAAGAAAGGCTGACAAATTACTTTATTGACAAGTTTGAATTGGCAGGTTGGGTAGACATAGAACCTGTTCAAATCTGCCCGAACTAGAGTAATAACCGATGCGGAGTTGATGGTGTGTCTAAGAGACTTGATCATTTTCTTTCACAACACTTGCCCCTTCGAAATATTGGAATTTACAAGTCTTGGGTCACAAAGGTGCATTGCTCTCATCATTTCCTATGTTTTTCTGGAACTAGACTAAGGTAGTGGGAAACTTGGTGCACCTTTCAAATATAATCTCTCATGGTTTAAAGAGGAGGAGTTTTGTAATATGATATGTGATAACCAACAAAAAATTTCAGGTAGATTCGGATGTTCCAACCAGTACCCAGTTTGTCACAACTATTCGATTAATAAAGGAAAAGGTAGTCTTTTGGGTCAGGGAGAGGAGAAAGTCAAGAGATCGGGTGCTTAGGTATATTGAAATTGAACTAGAGAATTTATATGCATCGAATCGAGGATTTGTTGTGCCCCAATTTATATGCATCGAATCTCACTTGCTTTTCCTATTATTTCGACCTGGAAAGTCGGTTCAAATTCTCGAGTTACAATTGGCATTGATGTTATAGTAGGTTGCAGTGATAGAATTTTCCTCTGTGAGGATCTTGTGGCTCAGCTCTGGGAAATTGGTCGATGTACGCTCAACAGTGTGGGTGTT
The DNA here is from genome assembly GCA_009831015.1 of Picea engelmannii. Taxonomy (NCBI): domain Eukaryota; kingdom Viridiplantae; phylum Streptophyta; class Pinopsida; order Pinales; family Pinaceae; genus Picea; species Picea engelmannii. Next base: position 72,941 of record ML826877.1, read on the forward strand.
GTTGCTCGGTCGTCAATTTGGAGCCAAGGGTGGTTAAATGCTGAGGACTTGGATTTTGACGGAGATTGGAAACATCATTGGACAAAATACACGGCTGAACTCAACAAGGATCACATCCGATTATCGGATTGGGAGGATGAACTGGCATGGTCCTGTAACAACTCTAGGGGGAAATACACGGCAAAGTTGGGATATCAGGCTATGCAGAATCTAGGTGATACTCCAAGTCAATGGTGGTTCAAGACGATGTGGAAGTCTAATGGTCCATTGAAAGGTATTCTCTTCTTTTGGCTTGTGCTCAAAGGAAGAGTTCTAACCTAGGATAGACTGCAACAACAGAACAAAATGGGGTCAGCTATTGTTCTTTGTGCAAAAGTAATGAAGAAACAAATATTCATTTGTTCTTGGAATGTCCATTTTCTCGTCAGGTTTGGCAGTTGAGCCTGGAAGTTATGGGACATGGGAACCTTGATAGAAAGTATATGTGATTATTGTGTTCGAAAATCATTGAAAAACTTCATAATTCTTCCTGTTCTAGTCGCATGGGGGTCTGGTTGGTCCTGAATGCGAGTATCTTTGAAGATAGCAATCTGTCATTTAAGGTCTATCAACAATCTTTGTCATTACTTTCTTGTTACAAGAGTTCTCAGCCCATTAAAAAGATTCCATATTCTCTTTCAAAAGCTGCTTTGCAATTGGATGAAAAAAACTGGTCCTTGACGAATTTTATGAAGAAGAACTGATCTCTAAAAGAGAACGCTCCTTTATGGAATTGTAGTAGGTTTTCCTTGATATCTGTTCAGGATTTCCATTTAAGCTTTTTATAGGAGAAAGTCACTTTCTGGGAATGTACTAGGCTTATCCAGGCCCACCCCTATCTTTGTATTTTTTGCTTTAAGTTTCTTGTGAGCCATACAGGGATGCTTCAGATGCAATAGTGAACATGCTCCAACCCGAATTTTGATGTAAGCACTTTGTGTCTAAGGATTGTACTTTCCATTTCACTTAAATAAAAAGTACTTTTTTTTTCAGAAAAAAAAAAAGTGTGGCTTGGTGTTTATGATTTTTATATTTTATTTATAATATACATAACTCATAATGAGGTTGTATTTCAAATTATAAAGTATGATGATTATATAGCCTGAGTAAGCCTAATAGTTAAGAACATGCGTTTCCTCCTAAGAGGTCACAAGTTCAAATCCAAATGGGGGTAGGGTATGTATACGTCTGTAGACTTTAGCAGTCAAATCGTTGCATTGTGAGGGTCTTTTGTCCCACAAACAAGGAGGTCTCATACACCAATTTGGTGTCTAACTTGGTTGTGACTTTAAAAATTAAGTTAAATTAGATTAGATTATTTTCTATTGAAATTACAATTTATCTATTTGATAATTTGTTAACATTTAACATTGTAAAAAATTGGAAGAGCAGTGTTTTATTTAAAATGATTTTTATTTTGACATGTGTTATCAATTGAAGTACAACTATTTTTGCAACTTTTATCATGGAAGGGTTATATGAAAATATACCCTTCAAGCATATGGGTTATAAATACAAACGTACATTTGATGTTTGTCAAAATCAGGTGGCTTCATTGTGTGGATTGATGTTGTGATGTATACAGATTAATCATTGCGGCTGATGTACGGTCAATTTCGCATATACACTAGCAAGGGAAGGCTAGCATGCAAATCCTACGTTTGTATGGAATGGTTCATAATGTTGTACAGATGACAATGATTTGAATTTAATATGGTATGGATTGATGTACAAGATGTGCTCTATGGAATTAACCCACAAAATTGGTCAAGTATTGGTTTTGATACCAAATGTAGTAAACAGATCATTGTTTCTTAATCAATCACAAAATAATTTTGTCATCATAGAAAAATATATCAAGTAATAAATGATTGATAAAAAGATTATGTTACAATGAACCTTGTGATAGTATATTTATATGCATTTACTAGTCACAAGGTAAAGAAGTGTGTATCCTTTGACTTTTTATTAATCTAATGATACTATAATTATTATTGTTGTTGTTGTTGTTGTTATGATGTCTATAACAGTGTTCTCTCTCTCTTCTATTGATATCATTCTACTGATATCAAACATATTAGTGAGCACACTAGTGGAATCTTTATTGGGAGAAGAAATTGAAAATTAATGTTGAAGTTTAAGTTCAAGGTCATATAGCAGACCTTACAATCAGTGATATTAGACAAGCAAGCTCATCTTCATGGAAGCTTTCGGCATTGGAGTTTTCAATATTGAATCTTAGATTGGACGAGAGGTGAGAGATAATTGGCTGATGATTGGAGAAAGACAAGGTCACAGTCAAGTCAGACACCAAATTGGTGTATGAGACCCCCTCCGCCCAGCGATTTTGACTGGTAAAGTCTACGGAGGTATACATACGCTACCCCCCTCTGGATTTGAACTTGTGACCTCTTATGAGGAAACACATGTTCTTAACCATTAGGCTCACTCAGGCTGTTATTATTTTTATGATGTCTATAACAGTGTTCTCCCTCTCTTCTATTGATATCAAACATATTAGTGAGTACACACTAATGGAACCTTTATTGGGAGAAGAAATTGAACTTTTAGGTTGAAGTTTAAGTTTAACGTCATATAGCAGACCTTACAATCACAGTGATATTAGACAAGCAAGCTCATGTTCATGGAAGTTTTCGGCATTGGAGTTTCCAATATTGAATCTTAGATTGGACGAGAGGTGAGAGATAATTGGCTGATGGCATCGCTCTCTTGCTACTTTCAAAATTACTTCATATTTCCACCACAATTCCACCACAAGGTTCCACTTATTTTACTGAAATATGCATAAAAGTGGCATAAATCCATGTGTAACTGCAACTAAAATTCACTCCACCCAATTTGCGAACTATATTCGCAGTTCCTCCAACAAGAGGTGGGAGATAATTAGCTGATGGCATCGCTCTCTCACCACTTTCAAAATTTCTTCATATTTCCACCACAAGGTTCCACTTATTTTCTTGAAATATGCATAAAATGGCCATAAATCCATGTGTAACTGCTACTAAAATTCACTCCATCCAATTTGCATGTAAGGGGCATAAATTCATGTGTAACTGCTACTAAAATTCACTCCATCCAATTTGCATGTAAGGGGCATAAATTCATGTGTAACTGCAACTATAATTCACTCCACCCAATTTATGAAGTATCATCACAGTTCCTCCTACCCCCTTGCCACCTTTTTCTCCCTGACAATATTTCCACAATTGCATGTTTGGTCCTTACCATGATTGGAGAAAGACATAATAGCAGGGTGAAACAAAAATCAGACTCAACTCAAAAATCACAGGAAAACACTGCAAAATGCTGGATGAAATCAGAAAGGTACACTGAAATTCTATGAGAAATCAATGAAAAATGACATTAAGTGATTGGTTTGAATTGACTTGGAAACAATTATTTTCACTTTAAATGGGGGACATCCTCCAAAAATCATCAGGGTTCTCAAGGAGATAAAGAGTGTTCCCGAAACGCTGAGTCTGGCCCTCATATATCCCAGAACCCAGACCAGGTACATGAGATATATATCAATTCCAGGTTCGCAGCCCACACCGATAGGGTAGACGAAGTCTGCTACCCTGATTAGAATGTTCTGGTACAAAAGGATAAAGAGACACATTGTTTCACTGCAACATACTACACTTACAAAGACCAGTAACTGTTCCCAATTTACATGGAAAACATCTAATTAAACATTCATAAAAAAATTACTCATTGTCAATGTACAGTGAACTTTCAAGGAAATGACCATTATATCATTACGCAAAAACAGCATAAAACTGCTGAGACTACTCAATAGCAACCTGTTTAAAGGCATTTCAATTTCTGCCAATAGACATTTGCATCTATCTTATAGGCCTTTTCAAGATTGTTGTTGATCAAAATGTTCCTCCAACTTTTGCCGCTTTGCTTCTGGCAACCCATTCTCCTCTTGGTGAGATATACTATTGATAAATTCAGGCCCCATCAGAGAAGCATGTTTTTTTGTAATTCGGCGACCAGCCCTGGGCTTTGGTCCCCAATAATTTTCAGGATTAGGAAGAAAACGAGCAACCTTTTTACTCTGTGCTTTGCTAAGAGCAGATTGTGCCCGTGTGAAATTAGCCTGGCCAACAATCCAAGAAAATAGTATCAATGGATGTTAACAGCAAACGGCATACTAAATAAACTGCATATAAATATTTAGCAGACCTTCAAATTAGGTTCTTTTCCAAGGATGACGCTTCCTGACTGATCAGGGGGTTGACCCTTCACTGGATGGGTTTTAATCTGAAGGTGCAACAAAATATTAGTAAATTATATGGACACTTTCCATTCAACAAATGTTATGAAAATGCTTTTAGAGCAAAAGCACGTTTATTCAAAATATTCCAATGCAAGCAGCAGTGCACTGTTAAGAACCAAAAAAGGCATGTTATGTATAGGTAAGGCCCAACTAATGCCAAAAGATCCGAACAAAGCAGGAAAAAGCGATAAAATATTAGGTACCCAGCAACGCATAATATCCCAGATAACGTGCATTGGGGCATCTGTCTTCAGGCCAAGTGGATTTGCATGAGTTCCTGAGATACTGTATCCTGCATTTATAATTGCTGATCGAAACATGACTGCTGATGGAGAAGTACACTTTAATGTTGCACATAAACTGTGGAGACTTACATAAAGTGGTACATCCTGTAACTCCTGCAAAAAGGTAAAGGCTAAATAATGCCCATGCTGATAAACTATACTTCATATAATCTAGACAAGAAATGGCAAACAGAAGGCATCATATGCCATCCAGGTACACATGGATACTCTGTGATATTATCACTTGTACTTAAGAAATGAACCTTCCACATAAAATGCAAACAAGGGGAATGCTATCATGCTATGTTCATGAAATGCTCCTCCAAATTACTTGCTGCCATTTATCACATCATTGTAAGTTGTGTGCATTATACCATCGACAAGGATATGTCTGGCAGTGGAAAATATATTAACTTTACATGTTAAGCTCCATTGCTGACTTAAAAGATCCTTACCTCAGATATTGACGTCAAGACAGCATATATTTTGTCAAATGCAGGATAGCGAGATTTGAGGGCAATAACATTTGATAATATGGATGAAACCCAGTCAGGATCATGAATCGGGGCAGACCATATGGGCCCAACCATATTGAATTTCTTGCCACAATCACTGCACTCTTGAGGAACAACTGGGCCATAACCAGGTGCATGTCGTACACTGTTATTCTTGAGCATACCAAGGCCATGGATCGCAAATATCAGCTAAATTTGAAGCATGACTAAAATTGGATATATTTTACAAGCACGGTTTTTAAAAAATGATTTCATTACTTTGTTGTACATTGAAGGCTTTTTTACAAATATTTGAAGATCTGAAGCTTTTATGCAGTTAATTTGTGCCTCCAAAAATTGAAGAGTTATTACCATCCTTTAAAATGGAAAGTTGAGCATACCTTGTTGACAGTTCGTGCTAGAGGCTGCAAATGGAATGAATCGCATCCAACACATTGGTACACATAAGACAATTTCAGAGGAGTGTTTTTCATTGCATTTGCAGAGCTACAAAACACAAAAAGAAGGTTATATCTTCATGGCTATCAAAGGAAGACCGAATCAATGATGCAAGATCAAGTTCTGTACTCATCGGAGCATTCAATCAGATCACTAAAGAAAGTTTAATGAGGTGGAAATATATGCAGTGAATAGACACTAATGTTACTATATAAAGGATGCTCTTGAATTAAATGCACAAAAGGATGAGAGTCTTGTTTGAAAGAGAAAGTATACGCACGTGAATATCCGTACAAAAACACGAATATAAAAATCTACTGAAACAGACAGAACTGGGACAATGTAGCGTTTATAACGGTTGGCATGGCTCTGCATATTAAGAAAACTGAGTTAGGAAAGTAAAAAAAGCATTAATATAACTGAAAAAAATATATTCACACTAATAAATATATACCTCAATACAAGCAAGAAGAATCCTTAAAGCCATCTCATGACAATACTTTGCACGACTAGGATATGAACCATATCTGATATGTTAGAACTGAATTAGTTTACAATCTGAGAAAAGTTATGAACTTATATTCAATAAAATATTTTCAAATTTGCTTATAAAATGTAAAATCAAGAACGCAGCAGAAGGAAGAAATTCAAATTTTCTTACTTTGAATAGCAGACCTCCCCATTATTCCCACAAAGCACTGCCATATCAGTTGCTGTGCACATTAACATCCCCCCATCCCCAACTGACTGAACTGCCGAGTCCAGAAAAATAGAAGGTGACCCGTAAGGATCAAGGTCAACCTGAAAAGAATAACAATCAGCAAATTATCTTAACCACATTAATGAATAATCAGATATTATTTCTGTGCAGTCAACCCTGGATTCACATGTAACACTATAACTCCACATATTGGATCACTGTATAATGACACAACCTACAGCTAACACAAATATAAGCAATTCAATACCACCAGTAAGAAGCTTAAAGCATTGTGGACAGTTTATCAAAAGACCTGCATGCAGACTGAATAACTAGGGAAACTTACAAGCATGACAAGGAAACAAAATATACAGCTAAGAAGATAAAATTGATCGAATATAAAATTTTATTTATTTATTTTGCCACTGAGTTAATCACCCTCACTTCAAAAAGTTTATAATCATGTAATTAACTTCTATCAGCCCCATGACCCCCTGCACTTTCAGAGTGCAGATGCTAGTTTTGTTGGAGCAAACAGCAAGCTGCTACTTGAGATTAAATGTACTTTTGTATTATGTTAACTTATGCTAATGTTAGAATGACATGTGACCAAATGTGATAATAAGTGTTAGTGTGAGGGTCAGGTGGTTAAACCACTATAGCTGTATGAAGGTTCTAAATATGATGTAATGAAAGATGATTAACTTGAGAGGATCATACGTGTATATGAGTAGCCTTCTCAGGGTCCCAATCATGTATTTGCCGCAGCATTAATATATTAAGACATTTTTTATTCTCTCCGTAATTTATGTGCCTATGCTATTGTGTATGCACCCGACACAATTCTGCAGCATGGTAACAAAGTGATACTTGTCTAGAGCCTGTGATTGTGTTCATTGCAAGGCGATCTTGGTCCAGAGTTGATTGGAGTTATGGCCCCACAAGGAGAAACAGAAAATCGAATAAAAGAAAAAACAAGACTTCTAAGATTTAAATAGTTTATAAAGAAAATTTAGATTTTATTGAATTTCGGGCATGCCAGAGCGCTGCACAAAACAGAAATTGTGACCAGACAAGAAAGATGCCTAGGATGTCTTGGGGTGTAAACTGATTTGCAGAAAAAATAAGTTGTGGACAGGCCCAGAAATTGCAGAAGCGGAAGAATCTAAGCAGTAGTCTGGTTTTGTTATTGAAGAAAGGTTGTCTGCAGCAGTTTAAAATAATATTGAGAGTTCAAAAATTATGAAGTTGCCTAGAAAAGTAAGTTCTGTTGTAATGGTGTTCCACATGTATAATCTAATTTTTTTTGTAGTTCTGAAACATATCCTTAGCGAATGATGTATAAAAAACAGAAACAGGAACATTGAGTTTTAATTACAAATTGAATGACGCCTGCAAATTTACAACTGGAAAATTTATAATCATGTAGTTAACTAAGGAAGTAGTTAAACTCAAGGTCCCTTAAAGGCTTAGAAGTTAGAACATATGTTTGATCATTTTTTTGTCAAAGGGGTCAAGTTGATAAATTGAAGTCAATATGATATTGGGCTTGGTACCAGCTCAATAGTGATGGTTGTCCTGTCTAGAATAGCCAAACCAGCATAAGGCAAAGAAGTATTTTTTGATATGTATTAAATGAAACCAGATAGTGTGCATATACCCCAGAAGATTGAAATAATAATAATAAAGTGCTTCCCAGAAGCAATGGTTATTTTTAACGTCACCTAGGAGCATTGAACAAAGTGAAAAATGCTTGTTGGAGTCCTGTGATGACTCAGTTGACCCATAATAAAATTTGATCCAGTTGTGGGCACAGGACCCTTGGTGCAAAGTTGAAAGTTGTGCTTCCACAGGATGACTGCAGCTGGATTAGCCTAGAAAGCTAAAAATATTCTTGTTATAATAAAGCTCAAGATGCATCACATAAACAGGTTGCTCTCCTAGAAAAACAGCTAGCAACATAACTGTTACCTAGATGGCTTGGAGGATGGAAGTAAACCCATACTAGGTCTTAAGATTGGATTGTAGTTTGGGCCCCAGGGTAAACCATAACCCTTAACAGGGGTCAGAGCACATGTTGGGGGCACTCTTAAGTGGAGGAGTGTCAGAAAGATGATGGCACACTCACTTTTGGATCAAGGGTCACACTTTGGCTGCAGATGCAATTCTCATATGATGGAGGATGAAGATGACGAACTTCAATTTGAAGGTGTGCGGAGCTTTACAGTTTTTTGGAGCTCTCTTTTGAGAGGAGCAAACAGCAAGCTCCAACTTAATATTAAAATTTAGATGTACTTTTGTATTATGTTAACATTATGTTAATATTAGGATGACTGGTCCCCGAGGTGTAGGACGGTTGGTGACGGAAGGTGCTGTTAAGGCACTCCGTGATGTTAAAGTCACCAGTTCGAAAATTGCGGGGACAAAAAATCCAGCCATGTTAAGGGTTGGTGTGGCTCAGGCCGGGTGCGATCCCCGGGTGATTTCGACAGCTTAGATGCCCCTAAGTCGCGATTTCTCAGCCACAGGCTAGTCTTGCAGGTCACGGACAAACTAGCAAACAAAAAAAATATTAGGATGACTTGACCATATGTGATAATCAATGTTAATAAGAGGTCAGATTGTTAAACCACCATAACTGTACAAGGAGATGATCTAATGAGAGATGATTAGCTCGAGAGTGTGGTAGATGTATATGGGTTGCCAATCTCAGGCTCCTGATGAGGTATTGGCTGCAGCATTAATATATTGAAAAATATATTATTCTCTCCATATTTATGTGTTTGTCTATGCTATTGTGTATGCACCCAACAAAATTTTACAGGTTTACTAGCATTGTTGATGTTTTGTAGCTTCGGGCAGGTATTCTCACATGACCCTAGGTGTTGGGCATGTGGGAATCCTCATTGGCACCTCACTGCACTTTCATTGGGGTGAAAACCCCCTTGGAATGAAGCTGGGGCTTCATGAGTTTGGTGATGGGTTTTGTGGGCTTGTGTTGGGGCTTCACACCCACAAAGAGGATTAAAATTATTCTAATTTAATGTTGAGATAAGTGAAGGGCTTTTCACTCACCCTTAAGAGTTGTATATAAAGGAGAGAAGATGAATGTGACAACTCATTCTTTTGCAGAGCTTGGTGATTTCAGTCCAAGTGTGGTGACCTCAGTCCAGCCATGTAGAGGGGCTGAATAAGCCTCAGTTCTGCTGTAATTTTCTTGTTTTGGGCAGGTACCAAGGAGGAGGTCCGCAGGTCTGTTGGGAGCCAAGAGAGGGCAGACCGTAGCCTAGGAGAGGCTCGGCCTAGTGACATAGGGCAGCCCCAGGTCCTAGGTAGGCTGCCAAAAGACTCAGCCAGGTGAATGAAGCTGGAAAAGGGCAGCAGCAGCAGAATTATGGGCTCGGCCTGTTGAGAGAGGCTGCCACAGGCCTGTGGGAGGGTTCGGCCCTGCTAGGAGAAGTTGCCTCTGGTGCCTAGGAGGCTAGAACAGCAGGTATAGGTGGCTGTCAGTTAGTACAGCAGAGAGCAGCAAGTTCTGGGCATGTTCTAGGGCTGGTACAGCAGCTTAGTACCGAAGTATCTCAATATTTTTTTGGCACATATTCGAGTGACGGAAAACAAAGAATCTCTTTTACATTTTTACCTAGTGTATTGGTCCTTGGGGAAAAGCTCGGAAAATATAGAGATCTTTTAGATACTTCTTGCTCATCGGAGGATCCTTATCATAGATGGATCCATACCATGAAAAGAAGAAGAGATTTTTTAGGGAATGAATTTTCGGATCGAGTGAAAGCTCTAAGCAGTGGATCTCCTGCTGAAAATGTTATCGAAAGGAGAGTGGAATTCTCCAATTCTCAGGGAGATTCTTTTATTGAAATGTATGATCCATTCCTTAATGGGGCATTCCGTGGAACAATAAACCAACTCAAGTCCCCCAGAATGCTGAACGATTCGATCATTTCTAATCTTTCGGATTTTGTAGAGGTATCTATGAAAGACTGTAAAGAGGGATACCAAAATGATCAATTTGGGTATGGGTACCATATATCTCATCATTGGCAGGAATTGGACACGAAAGCTTTCGACTACCATGGGAACCCTTACCTACAGATACTGTTTGTTCGCTTGTTCCGATCACTAAATCATCAGAAAGAGGAAAAGTTGAACCTATTTCGAAACGGCTCTATCTATTAGCAGAACGAATAATTGCAAATCAAGCAAAGAAGAAGATATTTGAAGAGTCTTTGTCAAATATAGATTCTTCAAATATAGATTCTTCGAATATAGATTCTACTTTTGGTAACCTGATCTATCCAAAAGATTTGTTGGAAATGACTTCTGATCAGATCCAAGAGATCTATGCAAAAGATGATGATTCGTTGATACATTTTCTGTGGTTGGAAATAGCCTTTCGAGTAGCCTATATAGATATCGTA
>ML826878.1:0-14311 GCA_009831015.1 Picea engelmannii
TTCAAATATGAAGTGGTTGGTGACGTGAATGCCTCACCTCATGATGGAAGTTTGACAGAACCCTAAGATGACTTCTTGGAAGTGCATGCATCTATTAATGTTGAGGATGTGTGCAATGAGGTTGAAAAAACAACAACCTTTAATACGCCATTGAGCCATCCTATGAGGCTGATAAGACCAGTGCATATGATGGGCTTGAAGAGAGGTATGACCAAGTTTGCATCATGGGGATCATGAGCCACATTTTATGGAGGGCCCATTGAAGGCTCAAGTCATAACTATAGATGTGATATTTGGGCATATATCTTGTGGACCAACCAACAAGGAAGTGTATGCATCCACTGATTATGAGAATGGGTATATTAAAGACGTGGAAACAACAATCTGGGATCCAGGTTCATATGACACTAGTGGAGTGAATGCACAGGATTAAGATTAAAAGGGAGCAGAATGATACAATGGATTTCCATGAAAAAGAATCATTTAGTGCATCCACAAATGAAATATGAACAAGTTTCTATATTGGTGATGTAGAGATTGTTATTGATAATCTGTTTGAGACAAATTATTTTGAGGATAGTATGTTAGTTCATAACGCTATCCCATGATTTTTTCTTGAGGGTTGTAGGGCAACAACTAATGGAAACACTATCATCATTGTCATCAAGTTTGCGGAGAAGGTTTACAGAGCTAATGAAAAATATGCTCTTCATGATCTAAGTTGTTAGACACTTCCTAATGCATGCGATGGAAGTGGGGTAATACATAATCCAAGTGACTATTCAGGTATTCCATTGGCAAAAGTGGGTGAATTTCACCTTGATTGCATGGTGAGGTATGCTCATCAATTTTCTTTCAGCCCTCATACGTATGATTTGACTATGTTTCTGATGGCACATAAAGGTGGGTTAGATAAAATTACATAGATCACTGTGGTATGAGGTGCTTCCATCTTCCGAAGATGAATTCAAATCTTGCGGGTCTCCTACTTTATTTCCATCAGATGGTTGCATGAAAAGATATGAATTAAAGACTTGGCTTATTTGGATTCCAATGGTTATTGGTGTGGCACTACGAGAGTCAGTAGGTGTTGGGGATGTTGAAATTCTAATTTGGCTATGGGATTTGGGAATTCATCTGATTGGTAGATTGCTTCAAATTTTGAAAATGATTAATAGGGTTGTGATAATGATTGGTCTGTTTCATTTTTGGAATGTCATGAGAGGAGATGTTGAGAATTATTCTATATGGAGGAGCATATTTCTTTGTCGATACCCAAGATCGATTCTGGCAGTGGATTTGCAAATTTTGACTTCACCAAGATGCCTTTTCATGATATGATTCATGGTAGTGGGTTCATCTCTTTTAGGCATTTCAGCTTGGGGTTCCAGGAGAGGAGAATGCAGTCTAGGTATGATGGTCAGACAATTATGATCAGAGTGGCGCAGCGTCAGCATGATGGTTCCTTTCTGAGACTAGTTTGGGACCTTGGGATTACATTGTTTGGCAGTTCAACAACTGATAAAGATGAGAGAACCAGTTCTTACTTTCACGAGTTTACTCCTGTGATGCATTGTATTGGTTTACTAGAAGAGCAATTCTCTGAGGGGTTGATCGAGTTTTTGCAATATCTAATTGCTCTACTTATTGGTAGTATTCAGGAGGCCTCTTGTGTTAGTACCTTGTAGGACAGTGCTTTGAACGGAGGGAGCTTCACATCTTCCAGGTTGGTTTGGGACCTTGGGATCATTATCAATTTTAGTTTGGTTCAGCCGGTTGATCATAAAGTTGTGATGGTATTGCTTGAGGACATACAATCTTTGGGAAGGGATGATTGTAATGTCTCCATTTTCGGAGTCTTTTTCTCTGCAATTGGAGGTGACTTTCTGGGTTTGTGTCAGCCTGGTCAGAGGGGTAATTTAATGTTATCGGTGAGCTCAAATGGCTTAGAGGAGTTATATGATGCTTTCAGATATTATTTTCAGCTTTCGGTTTGGGCTCTAAGATTCTGGGAGGGAGTATCTATTTTTAGTAAGTCACCTAGCTTGGTCAGTCATCGGGATCACTCATGTGCAGTCAGTTTTTTGTTCCGATGCATTTCAACTGTTAACATAATTTGGGAGTAATATTGAGCATTATTTAATTAATTTCACTAAGGTTATTATTTTAATTGAATTATTTAAGGGGAGCACCTTAGTGTTATAGCTCGTTGGAACCATGATGAAAAATCTATAAATGTTGGGATGATGAAAAGTGATTTCCAGTGCTCGGAAATGTTTTAAAATAAAATAAATCACTTTTTGGAGTTAAAAAGGTGTTATAAAATGACTTTAGAGGAATATTGAAGAAAGACTCAACAAAGTCACTTTATATTAATTAATTGAGCAGAAAGGTTAAAAAGGGTATAAAAGTGAAGTTAGAGCTCATTCTCTCATTATTCATGATCATGTTATCAAAATTGGATTTTGGAGAGCTCTAGTAGCTTTTGTTGGCTTTGGGGATTGAAACGCTTGAGCAATTGGTTTCGGTGGTGAAATGAATCCACCCTAGTTGATCAAGAAGGAAAGATTACTCAGATCTCTCACCTGGATTCATTGTTGAGGAGGAAGATGCATCAGATTGTCAAATTGTGGGCATTGCCATAGTTGGGGGTGCCTTGAGGAGATCTCATCATTCAGTTGCAGCTTGTAGGACGTATAAGAAGAGGCCATACCCTCCATTTGCAGTTTGTGGAAGTCAAGGAGGGAAGCCGTACATTTGTGGTCGTTAGTGTGAGTCTCAAAGAGGGACACAACACCCTTTATCAACTCATGGGGTTATATAAGGGAGGTCATACCCTATTTACCAGCTCGTGGAGGCCTTGATAGGAACCGTGGAAAGTATTTGCAGCTGGTATGAGTATCAAAGAGAGGTTGTGCCATCTCCTACAGTTCACGGAGGGTTTAAGAGGGATTGAACCCTTCATTACAGGCTGTAGAAATTAGCAAGGGGGGCGTGTCATTTTGGCAGGCTATGTGAAGCATAATAGGGTTGTAACAACCATTGATGTTCGTGGTGACCAAGAGGAGGGCCATTGTAGTGCAGATTGGATTGCTGTAATCACCTCTACTTCTCTTAAACAGATTGTGCACTTATTTATTGCTCTTGGTGTATTAAAAGGGGATCGATTCAGTCCATTAAAGGCTGCAGTCAGCTACAGGTCAGAAGAGTTAGAAATATGATTGTACTTGCTGGGTTTTACTGCTGTTATTCTCCTCTATTCTTCACAGGAAATCGTTCCATTCAGTTGTTGATTATGGTGAATGAAAAGAGGGCTGTCTCAGTGTGAAGGGTGTTGTAAATTGCTAAGGACAACCACAGGTCAGAGAGGATAATATATCAGATTGCATTTTCTATGTTGTTTCTGCTGTTACACTTTGGGATATGATTATCATCTTTTGCTGTTATATGTACTGTTGTTTATATATATATATTGAATGCAATAAAAAACCCTTGGTGTGCCAAAAATCTTGTGGATCCATTGTGAAATTGTATTGATGAAGAGAACTGAAACAAAACATTCATAAAACCAAAATGAAAATCAACCAACCAAAAGAAGGGATCTTACAGATCCCTTTGAAGGGATGAGAATTCCTTTATTCTTAAGATGCGTGCTTTGATAAATGTGCAAAAGATGGGTGGAGGTCCATTAACCTCTCCTTAAATGATACATGCATGCCACATGTTTAGGATGCTCCCCCTCTTGGACCTTTTGACCAAGAAAAACATCAATGAAGTGCTTCTAGCGGTGGTGTTCCCTTGGAGAATGTGCAATTGGTAGCCTTGATCTAGAGTGCCTTCATAAATAACAAAAAAATATAGCAACCATCTTCAACTACCCCTTTAGGCACTCTTCTATCAAACACTAAAATAATCCTTAAATATGGGTGCTGTAGGTAGATGTGCAAATAATGGGTTATGGTTTTCCTTGAAGGTTGGGTGAGATCAACTTATGTGCCAATAGAATATATCGACTTTCCTTTAGAGATGGAGTGCTTCCCTATTCTTAGCTTTTTATGTCATGAAAACCTATTTGGGTGATGGCACTATTCTTTTGAAAGATGAGCTTGATATTGCAGATGGGAAATGAATGCCATGTGTCCATTTCTAATACAAGATGCCCTCATAGAACCTTTAAAGGTGTGGAATTCCTCCAAATATGCAAACCTTGCCTTAGGATATGTGAAAGGCACCCTCAATGAACAAATATGCATAAAAATATGTGGATAAGGGATCTCCAATGTTGAATCATTGTGACATATATATTTGGACTACGTCAAATATGTGAACCCAACATTCATACATGTCTTAAAAGACGTGAGTATCCTTCAATCATGTGAAAGAAAAGAACAATTCCTGCTACCAACATACACATGTCTTGGTGCAATGTTATTGAAAGAATGTCTATGAAAAAGAAACACTGGAATTTTCATTTTCTAATTATAACAGGACCTAGTGGAGCACAATCGAAGTGTTGGACACATCTCGTGGAGTGCCCTTACATTTAAGCCTTGCTTCTGTATGACATCACCTTGGAGCTTGACATGTGGACCACTGGAGTGTAGTTCCCCACATCTATAATCCTACTTGTGGCTTTGTAGGTTGCTTGTAAGGGTATAGGCCTGTTGAGATTTGTGTACCTTGGGAAGTGGTCCCCTTGTGTTTGTGAGTCTCTAAACACAAAGTGTGGAAAGTATTACCCTTGTACCTTTAATTTATGATCTAATTTCACTTTCACTTAAGTCATAAAGTGAAATTTGTCCCTTAAGTCATAAAGTGACATTTAATTCACAAACTAGGTGAATTAATAGACATAAAGAAAACTATGGAAACTTGAGTAAAGTGGGTTTCCAAGTGAGATTTATGAGAAGTGATCTCACCCATTGATTAGACTTGGCTAGATCTAATCTAGGCCATTGATCTTCAAGGTTTGGCATAAGAAGGCTAAATGAGACAAAAGGGTAACGATGTGACTCTATTGTTCACTTGTGTTGTAGAGTGAAGGAGAGGAGAGGAGAAGTGAGGCACACCATTGGGAGAGGAGAAGCCATTGTTGAGAAGAAAAATCTTGAGGAGGTTCTTTGGTGAGAGGATAAGGTGCTTGAGCATGGATTCTTCCTTGTGTGGAGTGTGAGCTAGGAGGAGAGTGCAACCTTTTCTTGAAGGGGCACAACTAGCATTAGAGACGCATTTGTGGAGGGCGCACTTGTGGGTGAGGCTTATGCTTGAGAGGAGGTGTGGATCTTAGAGGGGCGTTTCATCTGAGTAGGAGGGCGCGAGGATCCACTCATCAAGCAAAGACTTGGTCAAGGGCATAAGCATTCTCTAGCAGGCACAAAGAGGAAAGTGCGCACAAGTTCAAAAGGGGCGCCATAGTTTAGGAACTCCAAAGCAATCTGAGAAGGATTGCTATTGTACTAGGTTCCATTGTTATATTTTCTCTTTGTAGAATTTTTCTTTGATATCTCTATATATACATCTCTCTCCAAAATGGTTTTCCCCATGGGGGTTTTTCCACGGTCATGTTGACCAAAAACATCATGTGTTCATTTGTCATGTATGCTTAGTATTTTCAGCCTTGTAGTTGTTAAAGATCCCAGAGGGTATTGTTTGTTTTAAGGTATATGCATGTGCTAACATTGGTCAACCAAAAAAATTGCAAGGGCACCCTTAAAAGAGCATGCAATAACAAAGTTTAAGGCAGATTTTCAAGGGCATAAAATCAGATTTAGTGGCTGTCATAAAACAACAGTGAAACAATTTGAAAACCTTGAACTTAGAGCTCAACAAGAGATCATATTATAGATCTGTTGAGCATCCTTCAGTACCTCGAAAAATCTTCAAGGCCCACATATGTTTTGTTGGCCTTCATTATCTGTCATATATATAGAAGAAGGAGAGAGTCCTTTCATTATTCTCATTCTGGATCAATCTTGTGTTAGAAATGTGAGGAGAAAAGAACACCTCTCTCTCTCTCTCTCTCTCTCTCTCTCTCTCTCTCGTTGATCTTCATCTTTGTGCTTTCTCTGTAATGTTCCTGAGCCAAATTTTTTGCTCAGAACACTAATTGTTTACTATTTGTTATGTTTGTTCATGTGTTTGCAGGTGTATCCATAAAGATGTGCATTTGGATTATTCAATGTTGATTGACCAATATATATGAAGCATACAATCTCAAACAAAACAAGAGATATAAGAACACCAGTAGAGAATCAACAATGTCAGATCTGACCTTTATTTAGATAGTAAGGAGATCTCGTATACTAGAGATCTATAGATCTAGAAGAAATCCCCAATAATAACAAAATGGTTGCCAGCCGATACAATAAGAAGAACAATACAAAGATAAATGCCTCCCAAAGGCTGTAAGAGAAGAGACCCAAGCCTCCAAAGGCCACCAACAAGCAACTCTGACTGAAGATAGAAGAACCTGGTCAATACACTACAAAACCTCTCCAACTGGCTGAGTTGTGCCCTGCTCTAGATGCTGCCAAACCCTCAAGTTTCGGCCCACCCTTTCCCGACCTCCAAATCCCTCCAAACTCACACGAAATGTGGATCGGGTTGATAGAAACCTCTGAAACAAGTCTCAAGCTGATCTGAGAAGTGCTGCTTCACCAACTAGACAATCCCTAAACTGGATTGCATCCTCCCTGGTTTGATAAAGTCAAAGAGGGAACGTTCTCCCCTCTAGGAACCTCCAAATACCACCAAACTCTACCAGATCATAGATCGGGTCACTGCTACCAAGATGATGAAGTCTCAAGCCAATCTATGAAGATTTGAGCCTCCAAACACTGAAAACCATTTTCTGCAATGTGCCCTCCTTCTCTCCAATTCGTGCCAAGTTCATAGAAATAAACTGCAAGGATAAAATCCTCCGAAATAGGTCAAGAATAATGACAGGGACCCTACGAAGAAAACCCAAGTGTTACTTTTCCAAAATACCTCCTCCTTCCTCTAGATCAAATCAATATCTTCAAGATGGTGTGCCCCCTAGATGGAAACTCCCCTGGGTTGCGCTCTAGCCTGGAAACTGCCTGTAGAACCAACCTGCAACACTGTAGAATGGCGTGGGAGGATTATTTCACCTCCGGGACCAAGTCTGGATCAAGAAAGGTGGGATCTTTCACCACCAAGTTGATCTCTAGGGTTTTAGACTCAAAACCCTCAAAACTGATTGTGCTCAAGAGCTCCAATACAAATAAGATAATAATCCAGAATGAATAAGGAGTGCGCCCTGCCCTTTCCTTTATATCTCCAATCTATTCCTCCATTGAGTTAGTTTATCCCTAGGGTTAACTCTTAACCTAACTCATCTTTTTCTTTTTCTTCGTTGAGTTACCCTTTTTCCACAAAGTCAACTTAACTTTAGAATATTATGTTTTCTGGTTGACTTTGTCCCCAATATGCCTGAGACTATAGTCTAGTGGGGAAAGATAGACTACTGAGTCTCTCCAACCCTCTTCATCAAGAGGTGGGGGACATTACATTCTCTTTCTTGTCTTGGAGGCACTAGGGTTTCTTGGGGCTATTGAAGTATCTCGAATACTAGGGTTAGGGTTTTATCCCTTGGTGACATTAGAGTTAGGGTTTTGTGAATAAACCCTATATTGTAGTTATTGAGAATCAGGGAAGATGATACATCTTGTCTCAGAGGACATGTCAGTGTGATGCTTGTTGGAACTCCTTGGTGTTGGCTAGGGTTTTTCTTGGTTTTCCATAGCTAGGGTCTTGGAGAGCTATATGATTTTACTAGACTTGGGATGAAGCTATGGTATGATTGTACTAGACTTGGGATGAAGCTATGGTATGTGCATTAAATTCACCTTTATATATATATAATTTTCAGCTGTCCAAAATTATTGTATTGTAGATTTGATTTTCAGCTATCTATTTCTTCATGGTTTGATAATTTTGAGCACTAGTATGTCTTGTTGATTTGACATAACTTAAGGTTGAAATGGTTAAGTTATTTAACACTAATATAGAAGAAGATATGGAAGATTTACTGTTGTTATAAAGTGAATTCTAGATCTGGTTTAAGCATGATAAGATTTCCCCAAAGGTATGAAATTTGTTGGCACACATTTGATATTTTTTCTCTTGGATTTCCTTGTTTATTGGGGTTGTTAAGAGATGAAATATTATCTATTGTTGCTGCTATTTTTAACATATTTCATGACAGCGGACAGCCCTAAGGCTGAAAATTCATAGGGTTAAGATCTGAGAAGTCTTTAGGAAAGAGGTGAAATTTCTGAAGTTGCATTAGTTTCCCTAGATTCGAAAATTTCTACAGGCTATGGGACGAAACGACATAGATGCTTAAGAGTTTATGCATGCCCACACTATGGACAATGTGGGTTTTGCACACCTAGGTAAGACAACCTTTTATCCAATAGAAGACCTCCCATTGTTAAACACCATACAAAGAAATCAAAATGAGTTGTGATCCATTCTAGACCGTCTCTTGAAAAAATAACCTTATATCATTGGGCTTCTCCAATTGGAAATCTCTTTTCCCTCTTCACCTAGACACCCCAAGCACATCCTTCCCAAATTTGCAGCTTTTAAACTCTTTTATGCATTTGAAAACCACAATGACTACATGTTTTCGACTTTTAAAAGTGCTTATTTCCAAAGTCAATTATTTAGTGTGCTTCAATTTCTTTTCTTGAGTTTTAACTACTGTCATCATGTTCCCACAATTAGGAATCTCTTTTCATCTGGTCTTCCTGGCTTCTAAGGACATACTTTATGAAATCATGGCTTTTAGGCTTGTTATCGCTCAAACTTTTACTAGGTGGAAAAGTCGCAACCACGAGTATGAAATCCTAAAGGCAACTACTATGTAAGCCACCCATTGTCACCTCAGTGGCTTTTCCTCTCACTTTAGGCTATGGAAAGGGCTCCTAGCCTAGGGGGTTATCCCTAAAAGTCAACTAAACGAAGATGCTATAACATGGGAGAATAAGATTATTTTAGTTGATTATCTTGATTACGTGATTAATCGAAACAATCCAATTTGCCTTATATGAAAAAGAGTGTGATAATATGTGCAAATTGATATTAAATTGATCCCAAAAAATTGGAAAGATGAGTGTATGCCACAAGTATACTACAAGCAATAGAACCAGGATGTGTTACCAGAAATTCACAATGCTGAATTAGTGAAGGAAAGTGTGGATTATAATGCAATGTGAATTATGTGAATTATTCCAAGACTGATCCAAATATTAACACATGAATATTGAAAGTTCAAAGTGACATTAGATAGATCAAGTGTGAATATTGTACTGGCTGATTTGTCAAGTTATGATCAGTGTGCTAGATAGAATTTATCATGGAAATATTGCCACTAGAAAGCACTTCAAATGCCAAAATTTCCAGATTATCATTCAAGAGAATGTAGAGACAAATTATGAGCAAGTTTTGTTAACCATGTAGCATGAAAAGAGAACATCATCCACAAGACTGTAAACTTAGGAAAAGCAAAACCAAGATTTGTGTTTATCAAATGAATCTGATTTATCCCAAGTTTAATGGCACATAACATGAAACCAAATTGCTTAAGATGGAAATTGTTTAAGAGTATGAAATAATCCCAGGTAAATAAATCGATCTATTAGTTTAGGTGCTGAAAAGAGTGTTTATAAACCAGATTCGTTAAATTTGTTCCCTTTAAATTGTGCTCAAATGTTTGTCATAACTTCCACGTGCTCATTTCTAGGTATTCCGACCATGACATTTGCAAATAGAATCAATTTGCCTTAAGAGAATTCGCCCTTATGAAATGTGTGAATGATTAAGTAGATCTAATCATAGGTTAATTCCAGCAATGCATGTGGGCGCTCAAGAGTAAAGAGATGGCAGATTTAACTTAGGTGTAGCAGAAATTTAATCTCGTGAAAGTGTAATTATTAGATCTGTATAAAACTCCATCTAAATAATTCAGATCCAACAAGAATTACCCCTTCTTTATGAACATAAATAAAGAGTAAGGAGGTAATAAATATGAGGTAATAAAGAGTAAGCAAACCACTTAAAATCTTCCCAAATAAGCCGACGATGGTTTCCTTTAAAGATTAAGTCTATCTAATGATGAGAGATCTAAGAGCAAAATATACTTAGGAGCAATCCAATCTAATGAATAATGACGTTATAAAACCATTAGGTTACTTTATTTTTGAAATCATTAGATCCATTTAGGATAGCTTATGGAATTCTAATGAATAATGACGTTATAAAACCATTAGGTTACTTTAATTTTGAAATCATTAGATCCGTTTAGGATAGCTTATGTAATAAATTCCAGATCTAAACCTATATTTCAGAAAATATGACCAGCAAAACCAAGAGGTTGTAAAACGAGCAATTTTAGCAAAATCTAGCTATGAAAACCCCCAAAAAAGTGCTCAGAAAAAGTGGATCTATCTAGTGAACCATTCAAATGAACTAATCAATTTGAGCAAATCTGATTTAATGGATCTGTGCAAGTAAACGTCCATATTTACAAGAAACAAACAAAAAATTAAAAGAAATATTTTGAAGTGTTTTAGGTGGTTGGGAAATGGAAAAATTAGTGCCTTCTTGTAATGTTCCCAAGCCAATTTTTTTGCTACGGATTAACTTATGTGTGTGTGTTTACTTGCAAGTTTACTTCTTGAGTTTGGCCTTAGGGTTTGCAGATTAATTTAACAAACATATGACATAGATCTGAAGATATAGCAAGTGGAAATACAAGATACTACAAGCAACACCAAATGTGGAACCAACAACATAGATCCGACCTTTATTGATGTAATGAGAAAGAACGCGATACAATAAGGATGTAGATCTGGAATAACCAACAAATAGATCCAATAGATATAATATGAGTTGCTACAAAATGCTCCCGATAAGAAGATATAAGCCTCCAAAGGCTGAATACAAGATGAAGATCAACACAAGAAGAAACAGGGTCAAGGGCTGAAGGCACGTCCTCTTGAATAGCTGTGGAGACCCAATATTTCAGCCTAGCGGCTGGAAGCCTCCAAATGATACCAAACCTTGTAGAATGATAGATTGGGGTGAGTAGAACCCCCTCTTGAAGTCTCAGGCTGAAATGCCAAGAGTTGCTCCTCCAAATGTTGAATCCTCAAGTGAAGCTGTGTCCTCATGAATACTGTCAAACCCTAATATTTCGGCCCTGGTGAAGGAGACCTCCAAATGCCTTGAAACTCCCTAGAAAGATAGATCGAGGCACCGTAAGCCTCTAGGTGAAGTCTGAAAGCGAGATCTGAAGTTTAACCCCTCCAAACTGCATAGATCTGATTCCTAGTAGCACCCTCCTTTTCTCCAAATCGTGCCAATGCTCTAGGAAACCAACTGGATGGAATAACTCTCTCCAAAAGCACTAGAGTTAGTGATCATGGACCTGCAAAGAAAACCCAAGTGCTCAAATCTCCAAATCCCTCTTAGACTCTTGGATCGAACCTCCTTCCAAACAATGATGCGCCCCCTTGCTGGAAACCCTCAAGGGTACGACCTACTACTCTCCTGGATGAGTGATGGTACCTGTGACTGTTGTAGAATGGTGTGGGTGGAGTATTGCATCCCCGAGACCAAGCTTGGAACAAGATAGGTGGAATCTTTCATCACCGAGTTGTCCTCTAGGGTTTATGTTCTCAAAACCCTCAAAATCGTGTGCTCAAGAGCCCCAAAAGAAAAATGCATAGTAATCCAAGATGAGTGAGAGGTGCATCCTAGCCTTTCCTTTATACCTCCATTCGATTTCTCGGTTGAGTTAGTTAACCCCTAGAGTTAACTCCTAACTCAACTTCAAGTGTTCTAATTCTTCATTGAGTTACTTTTTACCTTTTCAAGTCAACTTAATATTATAACGTTGAGTCTAGTTGACTTTTCCCCTTGTTGCATGAGACTATAGTCTAGTGGGGATGACTAGACTACTAAGTCTCTCCAATCCTCTTCATCAAGAGGTGGGGGACATTACAGTCTCCCCTGCTAGGAATTGCTTGCCCACAAACAATTCTGCACTTGTCTCCTGTATCACCTGTTCACTCTCCCAAGTAGCATCCTCAATAGGCAAGTCCTTCCATTTGATTAAGTATTCCTTGATGCTCCTCCTCCTTAGATTCTTCTCTCGAACCTCCAATATCTCCTCTGGCACCAATATCAATTGCCCTTCCTCATCTAAGGGTGGAAATACCTCAAGTGGAGTGATGTGTTCGTTGATGGCCCTCTTCAAGCATGACACATGGAAAACATTGTGTATCTTACTACCCTGTGGAAGATCAAGCTCAGAAGCCACGACCCCTACCTTTTTGTTGACCCTATAGGGCCCAAAGAATCGGGGTTGGAGCTTTTTTGCTCCACTTCTCTTGATCGAAGCTTGTCTGTACGGTTGGAGCCTTAAGTAGACCAAGTCACCAACCTCAAATGTACGCTCTACCTTGTTCTTGTCTGCCTGGACCTTTTGTTGATTCTGTGCTCTTTGCAGGTGGTCCTTTAGTTCTCTAAGTATGTCCTGACTCTGGTGCACCCAATCTTGTACCATAGGAGCTCTGCTATCACCAAAGACAATCTCTACAAAGGAGAGAGGGTCATTATTGTATAGGGCCCTGAATGGAGTCATACCAATAGACATATGATAAGTGGTGTTGTAACAGTATTATCCCAGGTGTAGCCACCTAACCCATGCCTTTTGCTGCCCTGCTACATAATTTATGAGGTAGCCTTCCACCCACTTGTTGACTATTTCGGTTTTCCCATCAGTTTGAGGGTGGTAACTGGTGCTAGGGGTCAAGGCCGTACCAACCAACCTGAATAATTCTTGCCAAAAGGTTCTCATAAATCGACTCTCCCTATCACTAACAATGGTCTTGGGTAAGCCATGTAGTCCGAAGATCTCCCTGAAGAATAAATCTGCAACCTTTGCTGCACTGAAGTCTGTGGCAATGGAGAAGAAGTGTGCAAATTTAGTTAACCTGTCCACCACTATGAAAATACAATCTTTCCCCTGTGCCCTTGGCAATATTGTGATGAAGTCCATAGAGATTCTTTCCCATTTGTGCTCTGGGATGGTTAGAGGTTGTAACAATCCTGTTAGATGTGTGTTCTCATCCTTGTTTTCTCGGCAAGTAGTGCATTCCTTGATGTGGCATATCACATCTTCTTTAAGACCTTTCCAGGAAAACCTTTCCCTTACTTGCCTGTATGTTTTGACAAATCCTTGGTGCCCTGTCACCGATGAATCATGACATGCTTGCAGTACCTTGGCCTTAAAGGCTAACTCAGGAACCAAGAAAATTCATCCCTTGTAGTAGATGATGTCATCTATGATTATGAAGTTGTCATCTTGTATATGTCCATCCATCAACTGACATGCAAACTGGTTTTTTGAGTATTCTACCAAGAGGTGAGTCTCCCAGTCAACTGAAATATCGGCCATAACATAAACCGATGACCTTCTAGATAATGCATCTGCCGCTACGTTATTCTTCCCCTTGACAAACTCAATGTCAAAATCATAGGCCTGTATTTTGCTAACCCACTTCTGCTGCCTCTCATTTAAGTCCTTCTGTTCCAAAAAGTACTTAAGGTTGTTGTGATCTGATATCACTACAAATCTCGCTCCTACCAAGTATTGTTTGAATTTGGCCATGCATGCATGATGGCCAACATTTCTTTGTCATAGATAGTGTAAAGAAGCTCAGTGCCCCTCAATTTTCGGCTCTCATAAACAAGTGGGTGCCTATTTTCAATAAGCACTGCCCCAATGCCCTCTCCGGAGGCATCACACTCCAATGTAAAGGGTTGGCCAAATCTGGTAGAGCTAAAACTGAGCACGTGCTCATTACATTTTTCATTTTGTCGAATGTCAACTGTGCCTTTGAACTCCATTTGAAGGCCCCTTTCTTGGTCAAATCGGTCAAGGGTGCACAAAGCTGTGAGAAATCCTTTACGAATCTCCTGTAATAGCAACAAATGCCAAGAAACCCCTTCAATTCTATAAGGGTATTAGGTGTGGGCCAGTCAAGTATAGCTTGGATCTTCTCTTGGTGTATATGTACCCCTTTTAATCCAATGATGTGTCCCAAATAGAGGACCTCTGTCATTCCAAATTCACTTTTGGACTCCTTTGCATACAAGGATTGGTCCTCCATGATGGCTAGAATCTGTTCCACATGTTGAATATGTTCCTCCCAAGTCCTGCTATAGATCAACAAGTCATCAAAAAATACTAGGAGGTGCTTCCTCAACTGCTTGTTGA
>ML826878.1:35198-48545 GCA_009831015.1 Picea engelmannii
GAATCTTCCTTCCTTAGACTATTTAAAGAGTGTATGCAATAGGCAACTAGAGTGCTAGCACTTTAGGGCTCTAGTAACCACTTCTAAACAAAGTGTACTTGAGAAATTTAGACAAGTAGAAAACTATAGAGAGAAAGAAACAACTTATGTTTCTCTCCTTGGGTTTAAGCAAACAATTTCATAATCTTTAACATGAAAAAAGTAAAATTTACCACAAACATTCATTTACATAAACAAATTGCATATTTTCTACTTACTTCACCAAAAATAATCAAGCCAAACCCTAGTTGAAGATCTTCCACCATGAAAAATAGCCAAGATACACCAAAACATGCCTCTCCAAGAAGTTGCACACTAGTTATTTCAGCCAATAGCCCTTAAAGAGGGTGCAAATTTCAATCCACACTAAGTGTGTGTTGAGTGATGATGAAAAATGAGAGTACTTTCTCTCTATTTATACAATACTAATGAACTTTAATTAAGTTTAGGTCATTAAAAGGTCGACCTCCCGAAATTACATCAAAAATCCAGTTTTTACATAAATAACAATAATTAATCCCTAGAATCTTCTCCAAGGGTGACGTCATGCCCTTCTAAGTACCTCTTTTTTTTTGGCAAGGGTGACGTGAGCTCCTAAAGTGGAACGTTGGGCTCCAGATGCAGAACGTTTGGCCTCCAAAGGCTCTGGATGATGCCCACACGTGCCAACCAGCTCATAACTTCCCTCAATATGCAAACCCTATCTCTCGATGACGTCCAGGGTTATAATGATGACATTATGGGATCTCAAAGGTCAACATCCAGGTGGAAGAGCAAGATCCCCTTGGGTCTAGATCTGCTAGAGTGTCTCCAAGGGAAACATCCTTCTTTTTTCTTGGTGCAAGTCTCTGATGTCTCATTACCCTTGGTTGGGGTTACAACATCCATCTATGGGCTTTCATCCCCATGGAGGTCTAAGCTAATCATTCCCCCATGTGTACCTGTCCACCGGGCAAAGTCCTGCAACACAACAAGCACGCCTCCCAGGGGTTCATAAGTCACATGGATCGTAACATGTAAATCACATCCAATAATTAAATTACCCAAACATGTGCATCAAACCCCCCTTTACCTAGACAAATGCTCAAAGACGTTATGTAGTGTAACAAGTCAGGTTTGGAGAGGGTCTCAGGGTGTCCTACTAGGCTAATCCTCCTTAAGTTTGGGGTGTTTCCCAGGTGAGAATATGTCTAGTTCATGTAAGTGTGAGTGAGGTGGCGTGGGGTAAGTGTTTGAGCATGGGATGCAATGATAACAGGGAAATGTAGATCTTACCTGTGGGTGCCTTTGTAGAGGGCGAGTTGCACCTTGTCATAGATGCCATTTTTTCCTAGCCCATTCAATGCCTTTTACTCTTAGCCTCATTACTTTTGATCTTTTTCTTTTATGATTCAAGGGAAGATTTGAGGGACACTGTCCTAGCTTGGTGACTAGAGGTGACAACGGTATCCAGAAGCATTTCATGGAGATGAGAAGGTTGGCTCGTGATGAGATCCCCTTTCTCCTGGCTATGCCACCAAGAGCCACTACCTTGGTTTGGTGACCAGATAGATGGTAGTGTCATACCGCTACATGCCCATGGTCATAATAGGTTGGATCATGATGTGACCTCCCATCCACCAACTAATAACTTGAGTGTTTATTTATCTTACGGGTTCCCTTTTCTTACTGAGAAGCCTTTTATTGCTTTCTCGGGAGTCCTTGGGCGAAGCATCTCAAAGGTTTCATTTTGGATTTTAACTTTTTCCGGCTACTTTTACCCTCTGGGCCTTTAGCCCCTTCTTCCCACAAGGCAAGGTACAACCCTTCCTAGTGTGGCAAATCCCAATGCCTGAACAAAGGTAGGGGGAAAATGAGAGGAATAAAGATGGAAATTGGTAAGTATGGAGGGAATGGACGATGACCTTTCATAGAGCCACCCATTAGCAACCCATCCTAAAGGGAGATCAACTTATTAGGCATCATGTCACCCTTCCAGGTATGAACAAGTTAAAGAGGATAATTTCCAAGCAAACGTTATGAAATGAAGGAGAATTCAATGCAGCATATTCAAGTGCTTCAATAATCAGAGTGACATATACCATGATACCTAGACTCATTACCTCATGGAGAAAGACTTATTGCTACTTCGGGACCAGGCTGGTGGGATGGATACTGTTGTTGTGGATAGATGGGTTGCACTGAAGAAAAGAGGGGCCCTCCAGGGCCATGATCAAGTCATCCGACTCTCGACACTCCATGTTTAGGACCCGTGGGCCTCAAGACATGATATCCTTAGTTATCCCTAGGGTAGGGGATAACATCTAGCTCCAACTCGGGGACATGTTCTCACCATAGAGCACATGAGAACCTCAACATCTCTGGTATGACCTATGCCTGCTAGATCTCAACAAAATGCATTAGTAATCCTTAGGGTGGTGATATCACCCCTTGCTCATGTATGATATAATAAATAAAGAGCATCATATATACATAATGAAGGAATACAAAAATGAAACTATAACTATACTAGCATGATATGCATATGGTATATACAATGGATGCAAGTGCCTACCTACCTCTACTTACCTATTAGTTGAATGCTAGGTGTAGTCAAATAACCAGTGAAACTATCCTAGCAATATCTCATAATACCTGCCTGTGTGCTTCATCATAAACCAAAACAATGACAAGTTAAGAACAAAAATAACATAAGTTAGAGCATGTATAATATTATCAGAAATCATAAAGTTTAGCTCATGGAGGCGGGAGGGAGGGACAAAATTATGCCAAGTCACACTTCAAGGAAAGTGCTCAATCCATCTAAGAAAGGGATTGTGAAAAATCAAAGGCTCAAAAGACTGACTCAAAGTGTCTGAAGGTTGGTTACCTTGGACGTCATCACATTGTGAGGTCTGGGAAGGGACTAGCAAGAACGTAAAGGATGATCGGAAATTTTCTAAGGGAAAACTAAAACACTGGAATAATAAACTTCTTCTTAAGGTATTCAACCTACCCTTGAATTCTAAAAGAATGTTTTGCCCCAGAGAAAACTCAAGACAAGGGACATGTTTCCCAACTACACCCTTGGTGACATAGCGAGGTAAAGTAATTGAAGGAGGCTGGAAAATCTTGTCACAAGTATCCTGCTTTAGGCAAGCAATTTCCTCACTCTTATCAAGATTTGAGCACAATGGTGGTTGATAATTTTCTTCATAGAATAAATCTGAATGCTCAAAGGAATACTAATCAAAATCCTCAAGGCATGACCGAAAATCATCAGGAGAACATAGAACTAGGTCATCCTTGGGTGTTTGGAAAGTGTCTGTAACTATATCATCTCCTTGTTGCCATATGTCAGAATCATTATTAACCTCATATGATAGTTGTAAGGGAAACATTTTGAAATGACCCTCAATGTTGTAAATGGGATCCACGTGTCAACACATAACCGGTTTGCTTGGACTGTACGATTGCCAAGTCACTTTGTCAACTGAACATGCCACGCCATTTTCCTTCCTTGTGTCATCATATGAGGTTGCCACGGCAACACTATACGGCCTGTACGATCATGCCACATGTCATCCTTGTAGTGGTGACACCTGTCACCTTTGACCTCTTTGACTTTTACCTTTTTGCCTCAGTTTGACTCGAAATTTGACCAACCATATCTTTTGGATACAAACTATGTTTGAGGCAATTTTTGCGTTGTTGGAAAGCTCTCGCCAAGCTATACACATTGATGGAATTTTTTAGAGCATTTGGGATAATTGAATTTTGAGCTTTTATGAATCCTCTTGGACCTCTATGAGTGTTTCGTATACTCCTGGACCTCTGTGAGTGTTCCTGGATCCTACTGGATCATTCATTCACTTGATTAGCAAGTTCATCCAATGATGGTGGTCTAGCACACATGAGGTTCATTATTCATTGTTGCATACAATGTTACATTTAATGCATTGGGAATTTAGGTGAGGATCATGGGTTCAAGTCAGATAATGAATCATGATGCTTGAAAGTTATGATTTTTTTCCTTTTTTCACCTTGGTGGCCATCTTATGTGTCCTAGTCAAGTGTTGTCACTCTTGGGGAATATAGGCACTGTTACCCCCCCCATCCCTATGGGTAACTGGATAAGATTATGTCTCATGGCCCGCAATGAAGATAATGATCTTGATCATGATGATTATTAACATGTCCAAAGATGGCAGTCAAATATCCACCCTCATATTGCTTCTTCTACTTTAGATTAACCAAGCTCATCACATCCAATCAACTTGGTGTATGGGAGATGGTAATTCATCGTTACCATGAGGTATGTTAGTCATTCTTTCATGCAAAGTTTTGTGCTTAATATACTAGGCATGTGGACAAGAATCATTAGTTGAAGTTGGGTAATGGATCACCAGCTCAAGACATTATCTTTGTTTCCTTGTTTCTCCTTGGTGGCCAGCATTTGTGCCCTAGTCTCGTGTTGTCACCGCCCAAGGAAAAGGAGTGCTATTGGGGGGCCCTCACAAGGGTAATGTTATTCGCCCCACCATACGTAGCACTTTCCATCCTAGAGCCCATTGTAGTGTACTTAACTTCAGTAATGGGTGAGGGGTTGTGTTGAATTATTGTAACTTCGAAGAGTATTCTACTTATATTTGAGTCATTATTGTATATATCAAATCCCCTTTTGTGGATTGATCAAGTCGGGTCTTGTATAAGATCAAATCCCTTTTTGTGGATTGGTCAACATGTAAGGTGGTTTTAGCCACTTCTAGGAGAAGTCGGCTCCACCAAGTGAAGAGTCACAACCCTAGCGCCACCTTACAACTTGTATTTATATATGTGAGGATGGTGTCTCATTTGAACACACTCACTCACTCATCTAGTGCGCATATCTTGAAGACAGATGCAGTTGCAGGAAGAAGTCTAATGAAGGAGAAGAGAGGCAGATGCTTGGTCTTGATCTGTCTTTAGTGTTTTGGTCTTAGTCTTGGATTTGTATTGGCAATCTATTATTGAGGAAGTTTTGTTGGGTTTTCTTCCCCATGAGGGTTTCCCAAGATAAAATGATGTGTACCTTGTGATTGTGTTTCTTTCAGTGATCCTCTTTATACTGTTGTTTTGGAAATGCATTGAATTCTCATGAAATTTGAAAATAACCTAATAACAATAGTAAAAACTTAACATGGTATCAGAGCTTGACTAATTAGAGCATCTTTCACTAGGTATCTTGACGTCTCCGTTGATGTACAATAAGTTTATGGCTTTTCACTGAAGAATAATTTTTGAGAAAAGACCACCTAGGGAAGTGCGCCTTGCCTTAACACATCTTTTGGCAGCTTGAGCGAACCTTTTCAGTGGCTGGATTCTCTAAAAAGTCAAACCCTAGTTTTGATTGATATAAGAAAACGAGAACGAGCACCAGAAGCACTAGGCTAGAATTGCGTAGGTCCAGTTTTAGGGGATAAAACTTGAAATTTTCTGAAATGATTTGCTCCAACAAACTCGTCTCATCCCAACGCATTTCCTAGTAAGTTCAGTTTCATTTTCTGAGCACTTTCATTTTCTGGTCATTATCTTAGCTCCAGGTCAAGATGTCTGCAAGCACCAAGCTTGATGATAAGTTAGAAGGTGTGGAAAATTTTCCTGACTGGAAGTAAAAAGTTGAACTCATTCTTGAAGAGAATTACCTTGCAAAATTCATAAAAGAAAATGTACCGGAGCTCGAAGAAAATGAAGCTAAAGAGAAGTACAAGAAGGATATGATTAGGGATAAAAGAATAATTGCAGATTCTATTAAAGACCACTTGATCCCTCAAGTGTCTTCTAAGAATACTCCAAAAGATATGTTTGATGCCCGAACCAGAATGTATGAAAGAACATCAATCAAGAGATGAACTTGAGAACCCAACTCAAGAATACAAGAATGCAAAAAGGAGAAACAATTCAAGACTATTTCTCTAGGGTTTCTCAATTCAAGGAATAGTTAGAGGCAATTAGAGACATGTTAGATGAAGATGAACTCGTGATGACAACTCTTAATGGTCTCAGAAGACCTTGGGATGCCTTCATCCAAATTATTTGTGCAAGAAAATATAAAGTCCAATTTGGTAGTTTATGGGAAGAATGTGTTCAAGAAGAAGAAGCAAGAGTGGCTAACCAACAAGTCGTTCTATTAAGAGATGAAAATCAATCCCTAATTTCTCAAGCTAAGGGTGGAAAGGGAAAGTCTCATTTTCAAAAGGAGACTCACTTTCATAAAGAGTCTCACTCTCCAAAGAGATTCTATAAATATCATAAAGGTCAAAGAAGGAAAAAATATTTCTCCTCCTACCAGTGTTATCATTGTGATAAGATGGGACACATTGCTAAGAATTGTCTTGCCAAAAGGGAAGAATTCAAGAGGAGAAATAACAAAAGACATCATGCCCATGCAGCTGAAGATGATGAGCCACCCAAGAAGTTAGCTAAAGAAGAGATTGAAGAATATGTTTTGTTTTCCTCTCTCTCGGGATCTGTGACACCTGGAAAGGATACTTGGCTCATAGATAGTGGTGCCTCTAAACACATGACAGTTCAGAAGAACACTCTTTCCAGTCTTGTAGAGAAAAACTCCTCCCAAAAAGTTTGACTTGGAGATGATTATTAGTGCCCAATCAAAGGATTGGGAGAAACCACCTATGAACTTGATTCAAGAACTCCGATGAGAATGAAGGATGTACTCTATGTACCAGGTTTGAAAAAGAACTTACTTTCTATTTTTTCTCTAGATAAGAAAGGTTTCAGGGTTGCATTCGTAGATGGTAAAGTTCTTATGTGGTCTAAAGGAAAAGCTATAGAAGATGCAGTTGTTATTGGAATAGAAGAAGGTGGTTTGTACAAGTTAAAGGGTCACTCAGATGTAGCCTTGACTCACTCTACTGAAATTCCTTGTAACTTTGGCATAGAAGGATAGCTCACATCAACTACAAAGCCTTACGATATGTGAGCAAGGTAGTTACAAGTTTACCAGAACTAAAGGTTGATCATGAAGGTGTATGCAAGGGATGTGCACCAGGAAATAACACAAATAATCCTTTTCCAAAGAGCGATAGTAAAACAGAAGGAATTTTGGAACTTGTCCACTCAGATGTATGCGGTCCAATGCCATCAACCTCTCTGAGAGGGTATGTATACTATGTATCATTTATTGATGATTACTCTCGTAACTGATTCATGGTAATTAATTGATTGATGGTCATTAACTGATTCAGTCTCTCCTGTACTGCACGTCGGTTTTTCATTTGTGTAATTGTTGCTATGCGCAAGCTTAGTACTGGAAATTCTAATGGCATCGTTGCTTCTTGGCCATAAACCAGTTTAAATGGTGTGTGCCCGGTCAACGTTTTGCACGTAGTCCTGTATGCCCATAATATTGCTGGTACTTTGAGATCTCAGTCGTCCCTATTGACGTTATAGATCTTTGTCAGCGTGTTCTCCAGGATTTTGTTAAATGCGTCCACTGTGCCATTCGCCTGTGGGTGATATGGTGTTCTCTTCTAGTGATGGATTTCAAACTCTTCAGTCGTAGCGTTGATGGTGCTATTTATGAAGTGTGTGCCTTGGTCGCTCATCAAAATTCTTGGACACCCAAATCTAGTGATTACTTGCTCAAATAAAAAGTGTGTTGTTGTTTCTGTGCTGTAATCCTTTACTAGTGCGGCTTCCGCCCATCTAGTTAGGTATTCCGTCGCGGTGATAATGTACCTTGTTCTTGTTCTTTTTGTTGGTGGGTTGATTGGTCCCACAAAATCTATTGCCCATTTATCAAATGTCGGGACTGTTACCTATGAGCGTAATGGCATCTTGTCCCTTCTGTTGGGTTTGTTGACGCTTTGACAGACATCGCGTGTTTGACAGTACTCCTTCAAGTCTTTGTGGATCGTTGGCCACCATAGTCCTGCGAGCAATACCTTCTGCACGGTAGCTTTACTTGCGTAATGTCCTCCTGCTATTCCCTCATGGGCTTCTGCTAACACTCGTGGTCTTTCGTGCTCTAACACGTACATTCGCAAGATGCTATCTGCGCCCATCTTATATAGATGTCCTGCAATCAATTGATATTCGGCGGCGCAAACTACCAGGTTTTTCTTCTGTGCAGTATTATACTCTTGCGATGCAGTACCTGTGCTCAAGTACTGAATGATATTTGCGAAGTATTCATCAACGATTTGAATTGAGAATAGTTGTGCATCTAGAAATTTGTCTTCTAAATTCATAGGTTCTTCCCCATTTGTGACCCTTGATAGGTGGTCAGGTCCTGCATTCAACTTTGTTGGTTTGGCGATTACTTCAAAGTCAAATTATTGAAATAGGAGTAACCATCGGCAAATTCTCCCCCCCAACACTGTCTTATTGACTATATATTTCAGGGCTGAGTGATCTATGAACATCTTAAAGTGTTTCCCCAATAAGTAATGTCTGAACCTTTGCAGTGCATAGACCATAGTTAGCCCCTCTCTTTCTATCATGTTATAGTTATGTTCTGAGTCCGATAGCTTCTGGCTCGCAAATGCTATCGGGTGATCCAAATCTCCTGCTCTTGGTTGTGCCAAGATATCTCCAAGTGTTATGGCTGATGCGTCTACATGTACGTGGAATGTCTTCTCCCAATTTGGAAAGACTAATATTGACATGGTGACCATCTTTTCCTTTAGGGTATCCAGACCGTGTTGACACTCGTCGTTCCATTGAAACTTTGTATCCTTTCTTAGCAACTTTTCCATCGGTGCAATAATCTGCGCATATCCTTTGATAAATTTCCTGTAGTAACCTGTGTGTCCCAATGTCGCTCTTAGCTAACAAACCATTTTTGGTGGTGGTAAGTTAACAATGACTGCGATCTTTGCAAGATCTACTAATAAACCCTGTTTGCATACTATATGGCCCAATAGTATCCCGAACGGTGTTCTGAATATACATTTCTTTATATTAAACGATATCTGACATTGCCTGCATCTTTCCAACATTAGCCTTAAGACTTCTACATGGTATTTCAACAAACTGTAGACTGCCCAATCATCCAGGTATTCTTCGAGAAACTGGTGGATGAATTCCTTAAACGCAGCAATGACTACTCTGGAAAAAATTGTTGGTGCATTCTTCAGTCCAAACGACATGACTGTGTACTGATACGATCCCCATTCTATTGCAAGCGTGGTCTTGTATCTGTCTTCTTGTGCTATCTTGATCCGATGGTATCCTGAGAATCCATCAGTGAATGAGTAGGCTTCATGTCCTCCTACGTTCTCTAACACTTCATCCGTGAAAGGTGTAGGGAATGGGTCGTGTAGGTATGCATCGTTCAACTTCCACAAGTCGACACATATCCCGATCCCTCCTTGTTTCTTGTTCTGTACTACCATCGGGCTTATCCATTCTAATTCTTCGACCGGTTCTATGATGTCGACTTCGAGCATCCTGTCAATCTCAACTTTTAATTTCTTCTTATATATGGGGTTCAGTCTATATGGTCGTTGTCTGATCGATATCGCTTCTGGTCTAAGTGGTATTTTCATCTCTCCTAAATCTCCTGCTATACCCTTCATCTCTGTAAATGTTGTGGGGAACAAGTCGTTGTATTCGCGCAATAACTTTGTTATTCTTTCCACTATTTGTTCATCCCAATAATCTCCAATGCTGGCCATTTTGGGATGCTCGACTGTCCCAATGTTGACTTTCTTTACTTTAATCGGCGTGGAAATGACTTATGATTCTATGGGTGGGCCTTCGACGTCTCTTTCTCCTTCTGCTTCTTCAATCTGAATATCGCGCAGATCATCTTCATCCGGTGCTTCCTCTTGCACATGGTAACATGAAAACAATTCCTTAACTGTCTATTTATTTCGTTGTTTCTCTTCTGTGATAGGTTCTATTTCTGGTGCTTGGATGAATATCACTCCTCTTATCTTTTTAAGAGCAGCATCTATGTTGGGGTTCTCATGCTCTAATGAGAAAGTGACTGTGAAATTATGTTGCAATAACATCTAGGTCATAGTTCCTTTGCGCAATTCCTGGTCTGTATACCACTTCGCTGGGATGCCCTCGAGAGTGTGTATAAAATGATGAGGCCATTCCTCTGGAGGTGTCATTTTCCATCGCATTCTACACTCCTCCAAGTGCTCTGCTATTGCTCTTTGTCCATCATACTTCTGTTGTTTGTTGTTTTTTTGTTCTATGTCGAACCTTATGCGCAGTAACTGCTTACATTGGTACCAGTATGTGATGATCGCTTTGTGTGTGCCCCACCATCTTGCAGGTGTGGCCTTGAGTGCTAGATCAAGTGCTAATAGTCTCTGGTTCTCTAAGACTTCATCTTCATACTGTGCTAAGAATGTTTCCAAATCGTTTACTCCGTGGAAACTGGGTGGTTCTCTGATTTTTGTGCCTACCCATCTTATTGCACGGTATATTCTTGCACATCTCATCGTGGACACTTCGTGTAGCCTTTGTTTCCAGTTCTCTAAACCGATATCTGAATCTGTTGCACAGGAAGTGATGCTCCGCCAACTGAGTATCCCATCTGCAGTTGTGTTTACGTAATCCTCATCGTGCGCAGTTGTTCTGTACAACTGGCTGATTTCCTCTAGGTCCAAACAAGTAGGTTCTATGAACCTCTCCCCTTCTGATGGGTCCAATAGCGCGATGACCCTGTATTCTCCTTACTCAAATGTCATTTTTATGGTCTTTAAGTTGATTATGGCTTGGTTGTCAAACGCCCAATCCAGACTAAGCAATGACGGGTAAGGTGTTGTGTCATCCACTATTTCAATGACTTCAAAATCTGCTTTAGTGCACACTCCATATAGGTCTATTATCACTCAGTCTACCTATCGGTAGAACTCTGTGTTGGTTTGCCAGTTTCAATTGAACAGGTGAATATCCTAGTGTGGGCTCTCCCATGCATTTCCATGTCTTCTTTGGTAGTACATTAACTTCAGATCCTAGGTCTAGTATAATGTCTCCCATATTGAAATCTCCAATGTTGGCATTCAGTCTAAATTCCCTACTTGTTCTTCTTCTTGTGTGTAGGTGATTGATTGGTTTTGGTTCTAGTTTTCCTTCCATCTCGATGCTACATTTTTCTAGTATGTTTTGCAATATTTTCACAGATGATGGATCACTTAATACCTTGACACATGATTGCAAAAAGCCTTTGATTGTACTTACTTGGCCCATGGAATGTATTTCGCTGGTATGATCCAATAACAGAGGCATTTCGTATTCGGGTGCTTCCTTGCTTTGTTGCGCAATTGAAGTCGTCACAATATCTGCCTTCCGAAATTCTTGTTGAGCTTGCTTAAATATCTCCTTTTCTTTCTGTGCGTCGAACTACTTCCTTGGTTCAACGTTCTTTTTCACCCATTGATTTTGTGCTAGTGCTTTTCGAACAGTGTCGTCCTCTGTTTTAACTCCTCCACGAGTAACTATATTAATGTTCCGTCCTTCATCCCTTGCTTTGGCGGAAATCCACTGAACATTCTAGTTGTTCTGGCTCCTCTTTTCCTGGATCTTTACTAGTAGTGTCGGACGTTCTTCTTGTTAGAATATAGAAGATTGTGCTTGTTTTACCATTGACGATACCCTCGTCACCCAACCACAGGCGGAAGCCACCCTCTTTGCACCTTGACCTTGACATAGAAGAGAATCCTGGACGCAATCCAATAGCCAGGAGAGGCTAATGAACTAAGCAAGAATAGAACCCAAGCTGATCAAATAATCCCACCTAGAGGCTAGCGCACACCTTCCTAGAAACTTGAGCACAAGCTGCAACTGCACCTGCACAGATCCAGTTCTCTTTGCAACTGCTGAGATGAGAATAATGAGAACTGGCGCCTTGTATTTATAGTAGTCTGGGCAGTTTAACTGGGGCCGACTTCTCCTTCTAGGTATTAATAAATTCATATTAAATATATTTTTGCAGCCGACAACTTGTCTAGGGTTTCCTTCACTTCTTTGCTTCCTTCCAGAGTATTATAATCTCGTCATAGGTCACAATGGAGGTTCATACCTCCTGAAGCTACCATAATATTAACACTCCCTCCTAGCTAGGGAGGTATGGTCTTGAGCACAACAGATCATTCAACTGGTAGCAACACGAGCACTGTCATTATTATCCAACTGGATAATCTCATATGACAACTGGTACAATATTAATTGATAGAACACACCTGTGTCTATTCAAGGTAGTACGCAACTACTCAAAGCGTGACACATAGTCACAAACAGTGGAACAAATCCACCACAGTAGTATATCTCTACTGTCTGGAGACAGGCAATCTCAATCATCTGGGCCAATCTTTCACTCACATCTGTGAGTTCTGAAAGAATATCTGCCTCACGAATAGTGGAACATATCCACCATAGTAGTTTTACATCTACTGTCAAGCATCTGATAGCAACCTGCATAGAAACAATGTTATGATATAAACTGAATCATCTGGGCCAATCTTTCATTCATGTTTGTGAGATATGAAAGAATATCTGCCCTCAGTATAGAACAACAGCAATGGACTATCTGCCCTTAGTATAGAACATCAGCAATGGGCTATCTGCCCTATTCTTCTCAACCAAGGAAAAAGGATATCACATACCTGAAGTACTCTTTCTGTCTTCTACAGTTCCTGCCCAATCAAAGTCTGTGAATCCATGAAGTTGGATATCACTGGATGCGGTATATCTCAAGCCATAGTTTATTGTCCCACGAATATATCTTAGGACATGCTTTGCAGCTATCCAGTTCTTTTGTCTAGGTTCCACCTGGAACTAACTGAATGTGTTTACAACAAAGCAAATATCTGGTCGAGTATTTACTAAATACATCAATGATCCAATTAGTTGTCGATATAGAGATGGATCAACTGTATTGGAGTCTGGGACTTTCACTTTTCTTATATCTGCATTCATAGGAGTGTCCATGGACTTACAGTCCATCATTCCAAATTTTTGAAGGATCTTTATTGCGTACTTTCTTTGTCCAAGGAATACTTCACCACACTTCTGCCAAACTTATAGTCCCAAGTAGTAATGCATGAGACCTAGATCTTTCATATCAAATTCAGAGGCTAATTCCTTCTTGCATTGAATAATTAGAGATTCTTCACTTGTTATGAATAGATCATCAACATATAATAGTAGAATCAGAGGTGTGTTATCCACGACTTTGTAATAAAGGTTTGGATCTGCATGACTCTTGGAGAAACCAAGTCTTGTTAGATAGTTGTCCATTCTGGCATACCAAGCCCTTGGAGCTTGCTTGAGTCCATATAGAGATTTCTTCAATCTGCAAACGTGAGT
>ML826878.1:50582-66466 GCA_009831015.1 Picea engelmannii
TGATTCCAACTTGACGGAGGCTTGTCCAAATCCTTCGACGGGGTAAGTGCATTTGTCTCCAAGCTCCACTTTGTATGATGTCTTTCTCTCATTTAGATTTGAGAGTCTGGCTTGATCTCTCATCATGTACCTGGAAGCTTCACTCTTGATTATCCACATATCATCTTCAATTGTCCCGGTGAGTGTTGAGTAGTGTAAAAGACTGATTATTTCACACATGTCTTCGGTTGACTGGTAATTGGTCATGCCTTGATCCAAAACTTCAACTTCGTCATTTCTGTCTTCTGAGAGAGCCAAGAGGTGCGTTGATTTAGGGTGCATCTGAATATCTACTTCTTGGGCGAGATGCTCCATCACAAGGTGTTGAATCGGAGATTTAGGGTTTCTGCAACTGCTTCTGCTAGTAACCCTAGCTGTAGTGTTTTTGGAAGCTGCTCCTGCTAGTAACCCTAGCGACAGTTCCTCAACGAGCTCAATATCTAGAGGCTATGCTTCCTTCCATCATTTTAGGATGACTGAAGAGGGTGTGGGCCCATAACCTGTTAGAATATAGAAGATTGTGCTCGTTTTACCATTTGACGATACCCTCGTCACCCAACCACAGGCCGAAGCCACCCTCCGAGCACCTTGACCTTGATAGAGAAGAGAATCATGGTAGCAATCCAATAGCCAAGAGAGGCTAATGCACCAAGCAAGAATAGAACCCAAGCTGATCAGATAATTCCACCCAGAGGCTAGCGCACACCTTCCCAGAAAGTTGCGCACAAGCTGCAACTGCACCTGTGCAAATCCAATTCTCTCTGCAACTGCTAAGATGAGAATAATGAGAACTGGCGCCCTGTATTTGTAGTAGTCTGGGTAGTTTAACTGGGGCCGACTTCTCCTTCTAGGTATTAATAAATTCATATTAAATATATTTTTGCAGTCGACAACTTGTCTAGGGTTTCCTTCACTTCTTTGCTTCCTTCCAGAGTATTCTAATCTCGTCATAGGTCACAATGGAGGTTCATACCTCCCGAAGCTACCATAATATAAACACTTATGTATCATGGTCCGATGCGCGACAATACATACAAGTTGTTGGTGGGAGTGGACATTCCCTTGTGTAATGTCCCGATTGTTGACAATTGTGACACACTACTGGTCCTCTACCTCGTCCGAAACCTCCTCTTGCTCGTGCTCCACCTATCTAGTCTGCTCCATCTCCTCTCGGCTCATTATATTGCGGTGTCTGATTATACTACGCGGTATTGTATGGTTGTTGTGCAGTATTATACTGCTGTTGCGCAGTGTTGTATGGAGCTGGAGTTGGGTTAAACTGTGGTGCGGCTTGCCCTGTCATCATTTTTTCTTGCACTCTATATGCGTCCGATGTCCTTTCTCGCATCAACTCCATAGTTCTGCAATCTTTGTCATCGTGGCCCATTGACTTGCAAAAGGTGCAGTATGAATTCTTTGGGACTGTCTGGTATTTCTGCATCATCGGGCACTGATAGGGGTCGTGACCTAGTTTCTTACAGACTTCACACCACAGTCCTCATGTGGGTAATAGGTTTGGCATTCCTGCTGCCATATACTGCGTGAATGTTGGACATTCGTTCTTGTGGTGTCCTTTCGTCTTGCATGTGGTACACCAAACAACTTCTCGTTTGTCTTTGTTCTTATTCTGGTTTAGTTGAAACGTTAAATTCTTCAAATCCTCCTTCAGTTCTTCAATAGTTGGGTCTGTTTGTTGGTACTGGTTTTCTTCTAGTTGCAGGGTTGCCTGCAGAGCCTCTGCCTGTGTCTGGAACTTCTGTTGTCGCAATGGATATTTTAAGTGTGGGAGTAGTGAATTGACAAACAAGTGTCTATGCTACATCTCGGTCATGAGATATTTTAACTTTCCCTTCAGTCACTTGAATCTCTGATTAATATCCCATATAGACTCTCCCGGTTTATGTCTTATTTCGATCATCTAATTTATGTATTGATCTTCTGAGCTTGGCTTCTAGAACTCATTTATCAGTAGCTTCTTAATGTCTGCCAATGTCCTTGTTGTCTCAGGGGCATTGTTTACGTCTAAACTCATGTACCAGTCTAGTGCGTCGTCTCTTAGCGTAATCGCTAACTGTGCAAGTTTGGTATCTTCATCAGTGATCTGTTTTGCTTCCCAGATCTTTGCACAAATAAACAAGTGTTTCTCAAGGTCTTCTATTGCTTCTCTTAGAAATTATGGTAACCTGATGGCAGGATCGTGTCCTGCCATTCTGAATGCTAAACTACTACCTTTGCATGGTGTAGATACTTGACTAGTGTTGCCTCAACTTGCTTCTCTAGTTGTTGTTCCTTGTGCGGATGTACTTCCTGTTGTTTGACTACTTCTGAACTTCGATTGTCTAAACGATGTTCTCTTTGGTGTATTAGTCGCACATGGGTTTATGGGTTCCACACTGACATTGATATGGATAGGATTGCTGCTTTCTCTTCCTGTTCTTGGACCTCTCGTCTTCCTCTCATACGTTGCATGCAGGATTTCCTCAATATTCTCCACAACCCGGAGATCCTCTACCTCTTCCTCATCACTCGTCGAGCCTTCTCTCGCAGCTACGACTCTCTTCTTGGTATTCATCTTGTATTGGTAGGGTACTCCGCTACATGTCTTTCCAGCTGTTGCCATGATCTGCTTGATCTGGTCGTCATCCATCATGATCGGGTGCAAGGGTTCTTCCTTCTTTCCCTTATCCTTTCCTCCTTCCATTTCTCCTCTTCCTGTCAGTGCTTCCCCCCTTCCCCCATGCACGCAGGGAAGTTTAGCTGTCTAACTCCATTGTCATTACACCTTTGTTATACAATAGTATCTTAACAGCAGTACACAATGATCGAATGTACCTTCCTCAGGGTCCACATAGAAACTCTTGTTTCGTTGCACTGTACGACTTCGTTGTGTCGACTGCAAACTCTGTTATAAACCCTGCCACAATACTGTCAAGCCAAAAGTATACTATGTGGGTGAACTTGTTGGTTACCTGTTGAAGCTGCTTAATATGTACTGGGGTCCACTCTATCTATCGAATCTGGTTCGTTGCGTGGTTATCCTTCAACCTTAGTATCCACTCCTACAATAGATGCAGAAAATCACAGAAAAAGACTTCGTGTAAATCAGTAAACACATATTTCTCAAGATATTTGTGAGGTGTTAGTTTAGGGTTTCTATTGTCTTTCTGTGCAAACTGTAGCTCCTTAGTTCTCAACTAAGTTTCGATATCTTCTTTTGTGGGATTCCACAGCCTCAACATTCCCTGCTAATGGCTCATTGGTCTCTTCCCTAACCTTTTCTTGATCTGCTTCTGACAGATCTTTGAGTTATCTCCTCTACTCAATCCTCTCCTGTTCCTACCAACAGCAACGGAACCATTTGTTGGTTACTATTCCTTTATTCTGTCTGAGTTTATTGACCCAAGGTTTATGTCTATTCGGGTTTCCAACAAAGCCTCTAAAACTATCGGCCTTCCTAGTAAACCAAAAGGCAACACAACACACAGAATGCGTTGCGCAGTCTCACCCGAGATAGCTTTAATGGGTGGCTGTAATACTTAGGTGTTTACAGCCTAGGATTGAGTGTTAGATAAGTCAGCGAAATATTGAACCATTATTATGACTTGTCAATGCAACATATTGTTATTCACGACTGATGTAGTAAATCCATAGGCATATTCCCTTAATATTGCAAAAGCACTTAAACAAGCAATAAAATACCTCATTCATTCAACATAATAATAATTGCTTCAGACAATAAGATATGTAAACATTCATCACATAACACAGATGTTACCATGGTTCACCCCCTCCTGGGGCTACATCCACAAAGATTTGGCTCTTATCTCTTTATTATATTATGTTCGCATCTACAGCGCCACGCACTTACAACTCTTCTCAGTCGGGTGGGATCTTAGATGAGGCAGACTAGATTGCCCCAGGCTCCACAGCCTGCGATCTAACCCTCCCTCATCCTCTCTAGCTCAACAACTTATACAAAATAGGTCTTACAACAAAACATTACGTATCGCATTGACTCATGTGTAACTACAATAATCAGAACCGAACCCCCTATGATACCTAAGTATCTATATTT
Source organism: Picea engelmannii (assembly GCA_009831015.1). NCBI lineage: Eukaryota > Viridiplantae > Streptophyta > Pinopsida > Pinales > Pinaceae > Picea > Picea engelmannii. The sequence continues at coordinate 54,697 of ML826878.1, forward strand.
ATACATTTTGGGCTCTTCAGTCGTTTACAATACCTTACCAAAACCGTAACCCTACCATTGTTAGGTCTTCCTCTCATGCATGCATGCTATTCTTCCTTCCATCTGTTGCTTTCCTTGCGTGCGTGCGTGCTGTGTTTCTTTCTAGTTGTTTCTTCACTCATGCATTCTTTCTTTCCCAAAAACGCCATGCTTTTCCACTTTGGCCCTTGGCCTGCCTCCAACAACCATGACATAAGAATACCAGTCCGTTATAAAGAATGATGTGTTGGAACTACCAAGCCAAAAAACAAAGATGTGGTATCTTCCAAGTAAAACATGCATCCGATAGAAGTATTGAAAAATATAAGGCAAGATTTGTGGCTCGTGGATTTTCTCAAAAGGAAGGTATTGGCTATATGAATAAATATTTGCTCCTATAGCAAGATACACTTCTATCAGAACCATCATAGCTCTTGCAGCCAAAATGAAGTGGAAGTTGCACCAAATGGATGTGAAAACAACTTTCTTAAATGGTGTTATTGAAGAAGACGTATACATAGAACAACCACAAGGGTTTGAAGTTGAAGATAGAAAAACTCAAGTTTGTAGGTTGAAGAAAGCTCTATATGAGTTGAAGCAAGCTCCGAGAGCTTGGTATGGAAGAATTGACAGTTTCCTGACGAGCTTGGGATTTACCAAGAGTAATGTTGATTCTAATATTTACTTCAAGGTTATGAATGATGAACCAGTTGTATTGCTACTATATGTGGATGACTTATTCTTGACAAGAGACGAAAAACTCATCACAGATTGCAAAAGGAAGCTCGTTGCATAATTTGAGATGAAAGACCTAGGCGCGATGCATTATTTCTTAGGTCTTGAAGTTTGGCAGAGCCCAGAGAAGATCTTCCTTAACCAAGGGAAATATGCAGTTGAAATACTGAAGAAGTTTGACATGTTAGAATGTAAAGCCATGGCCACACCCATGAACACAATCTTATATGGAGAAGATGAACTTGGGGAATAGAGGCACCTTTAGGTCATTCTCTCATGCCCTCATCCACCACACATTATGTAAATTTGACGATGATATGTCTTTCGATTAATATCAATACATAAGTCTATTTTTCATACGAACAATCTTTTATGGGCAATCTATAAAATATCTTCCAACTCAATACCATCCCATCATGTAAAAATGTTTTCAAAGATGCTTCCCCATTCACCCATGCGAAAACAATCTATAAATTTTATCTTAAGGGTAAAGATTGGGACAAGATCCTTTGATGGAAAATGGTTGTAAGCTTCGAGGTGTAGGTGCAAGAAACCATGTTAATTATGATGGGGCATTTTTCCTCTCATCCTTGAACATGAAAACATGAGGAAATGAGTGGTCTTTAATAAATGAGAAACCAATAGTAAACCAATCATCCCTGTTTAATTTCTCAAAGAATCTTTGTCATTCAAGTGATATTGATAAAGTTCGCATTTGAGTTTATTAGACTCCTACACTTATGGGTCCCACCTCTAGGACAATGATATCCTAGGTATGAATGACGGGGTCTTAAGACCATCTTACAAACATTCTCAAATGTAAATTAGATGAGGTTAATTAGCCTTTTGTTCAACCATGCATGCGTCTTCTTAAGGATTTACACAAGTATATCGTTCATACAGATAGATATAGATTAGGCATAATGAAAGAGATCAAAATCAAAACCCATTGCCAACAAGCATGTTCAGTTCTCCGATGGAATAATTTTGACATCTAAGAAATATCCTTCCCAGGCAGAAAGCCCCATTGCCCACGAGCATGTTCAGTACCCTGATGGATTACATCACGGTAGTGGTGAACAAACTCACAAATGATGTGCATTTCATTCTGGTAAACGTAACTCACAAGGAAGCCAATATTGCATAAATTTACATGAGAGAAATTGCTAGGTTACATGGTGTGCCCAAGGCAATAGTGTCAGATCGAGATCCCAAGTTCACTTTAAATTTTTGGAGGGGGTTGTTTATGGGATTTGAGACAAATTTAAATTTTAGTACAATATATCACCCAGAGTTAGATGGACAGACAAAAAGAATTAAACAAATAATTAAATATATGTTGAGAATGTATGTAATGGAAAAACCTTTTAAGTGGGAGGACTCTATCCATTTATTCGAGTTTGCATACAACAATGGGTATCAAGAATCATTGAAAATGAGCCCATTTGAAGCTTTATATGGTAGAAAATGCAACACACCAATAAGTTGGGATAACCCAATAGACAGAGTTGTGATTGGACCAGAGTTGTTAAAGGAAATGGAAGAACAAATGGTAAAAATAAGGAAGAATTTAAAAGTTGCACAAGATCGGTAGAAGAGTTATGCTAATAGAAAGAGAACAAACAAATAATTCAAAGTGGGAGAGCATGTGTTTTTAAAAGTTAAAGCCAAGAGAAGCTCGTTGAAATTGGGAAGTTTCCCAAAGTTGGCAGCAAGATATTGCGAGTGTTTTGAGGTCTTAGAAAACATTGGACCAGTTTCATACATGCTAGTATTACCTGCATCCATGATAATTCATAAAGTGTTACATGTGTCTTTGTTAAACAAACATGTACCTGATCCTAATCGTGAGATTTATTGGAATGTGATCCAGGTGGAACATGAAGGGGATTTCCGGGTGGAACCAGTGCACATCTTGGACTGAAAAATCAAAGTGTTTAGGAGAAAATCCATAGGCCTGGTAAAGGTTCAATTTACTTGTTACAGTCCTGAAGATGCTACATGGGAGTATGAAGAAGCCATGCGGGAAGCATACCTGCACAGTTTTGCAAATTTTGAAGAAAGTTCAATGTACAATTGTACATAAGTGAAGGACGACTCTATTTTGCCAGCTAGAGTTCCTGGAGCCACAATTTTGAGATTTCTTGTCCAACCGATGTGTGGGTTGAGGGGAAAGACGAATTGTTGGTTGTAATTGTTGTGTGAATCATTGAGTTGCAGAATTATCATGAATTATGATGTGATGAATTTATATATGTCAATGTGTAAACTGTATGGTTGTGTGCACTGAGGATAGTGTCGTTTGTAGTGGTGGGGGGAATGTAACATCCCCACTTTCAACCCCAAACTAGCAATGTGTATTGTAAATCTAGCATGTGGTCGAGAGCCAAGCGATGTACATTGTAAATATGATGTACGGTCGAGAGCCAATATGTAAATGATGTAAATTGAAATATAATGAATGAAATGTATTGTCAACTGCAGACAAACATGAACAAAGATTGGGGGCTAAGTATCCATAAGAGAGGGTAGGAATCCAAGGGGGAGAGTTACCCATATCCGTTAAACCAAAACCCATTTCCTATTCTTCTCTAAATTATCCATGCCATGAACCTTCCAATAGTTGTTGAGTGTTCTAAAGTCCAATCATTGAATTCATGTAAGAGGTTTGGTGTGAGATTCACTTCCCATAGTTATTGAAGAGTATGGGGGCTTTGTACAATCAACTTGGGGGGAGAGTGCAAGTCAAGCAAGTGAGAGGAAGAGAGAAAAAAGGGGTATGGGAAGACAACAAGTTTTTACAGAGTCATGATTTTTTGGCATAGAGAGTTGTGTTTGTTTTACATGGAGTTTTGGGACCAACAATAGAGTCCGGAGTTTGGGATCTTGTAGGAAATTGTTGTGGATATGTTTGGCTGTCGTTTGGGGCTATAATTTCACAGAGAAGAGGTCGTGTATCGAGGACTGACGAGTTGTTCGAAATTTTTCCAAGGAGAAGGTGTTTTGGCTATTGGGAGAACTCGTGTTGCAGTTGTAGAATTCTTGAAGTCCCAACAACTATAAATCTTGTCCAACCTATACTGGAAGCCTTGGAGGGGAGTGGAAAGGCTTGAGGGACTCTGATAAGTGAAGGGGGATTCCATCCATTGGGTTGTGCATGTTGAGGGGAAGTTTGTTGGTGGAATGGAATTTAGATGAGAGTTTAACTTTTGAGAGGGGGACATTAGCCAACCTTAGGGATCTCTGTCTCTTGTGGATTCTTAGCCCCAACTCGAGGGTGTCTTACTGTTGAAAACTAGAACAAGAAGGCTATAGTTGGGAGGAATGTCCGTCCTCTATATCGAGCTGCCCATTTCCTCAAGATAAGTGTTCTGATGTGTTGTGGTTGTTCATGTTAATTACTGACATAAGTTCTATGCAATTTACTCTCAGTTATATTTGGTTATTGTTGGTTAATGGGGATAGGGAAATGCATTCATGTCTCTATTTTATGATTGAATGTTGTTATATGTAACTAATCGTTTTTGTGCACAATAAGAGTAATTGTATTTTTTTTTTTGTAGAACATGGAAAGTCAAATGAACTTGTATTCCATGATGTATGTTAATTTCTGCATTTTATATTTGTGTCAAAGATATATTGGATCTTTTAGTAGCAATGTGACCCGGTTGGGGGTTGGGTATGTTACAAAGTGGTATTAGAGAAATTTGGTTGAGTATTGGTAACATATACGTTACACTAAAGAACATTCTAGAGGAAGATCTTTCTAGAAGCATAAGATTTTATTAAGTCTTCTTACATTATACTTGTTCACATTATTACATAAGCCTTATTTACTAATGTTTTCCTTTATTACATAGAAAACATATTATTCTATATGCGTGAGGGGTTGGGGAGGTTAGGTCCCTAAAATTCCCTCCCCCTTGAAAAACAATCTTATCCTTGTGGCTCGAGAGGGGGAAATTGTTGTAGAATGGTAGTTATCTCCCAAGTGGCATCTTCTGGTGATGTATCCTTCCACTGAACTAAAACTTCATTGATGATGTGATGAGGGAGATGATGCTCACACTAGTCCAATACTGCTTGTGGTTGCAACCAAATGCATCATTCTTCATCCAACTCAAGAAGACTAGTTCGAGTCTGACACTTAGTTCCAATCACTTTATTTAAGCATGATACATGAAACAGAGGATGGAGATTAGAATGATTGGGAAGAGATAATTTGTAGGCCATGGTCCTCACTCACTTGAAAATTGAATATGGGCCATAGAACTTGGGGGCGAGTTTCTGACAATGTTCAGCTTTGAGTAAAGTTTGCTTATAAGGTTGCAGATCAAGAAACAGTTGGTCCCCTTCAACAAATTGACATTTTAAACGACCCTGATATGCTTGTTGCTTCATGTGATTATAGACCATGACCAAATTTTCTTTGAGGTATGGAGAATGGACGCATGCAGTATAATGAGAACAGTAGGAATCAAAAACTGGAATTTCTTCTCATCAAAGATTATTTCATTCAAATTAAATTCTGATCTAGATCTGAACAAGGTTTGTTCAAATTTTAAATCAAAGTCAAGGTCATCAATGCTTTTTACCCCGTCTTTAGGCAAAGATAGATTCTTGTCCAGGAGAGAAAATGATTTGATTCTCTTTTATTTTCTTTTGTGTAAGAGTTTCTCGGGATCAAACACAGATGCTATAGGTTTTGGATCAGGGTTCCTTCTAGTGTAAATTCTCTTAGGAGCCAGAATTTCTTATTTTCTTTTAAAAAAAAAAACTTTATGTTATTGATCTCATTAAATGAAGTCGCCAGGGTAAAAATAGTTTAGCCAATAAAGGTGTCTGATTCATTGTTACCCTTAGGAATCAAATCTAAAGATTTTAGTCGTTCTTTCCCACAAAAAAATTTCAATTTCTTCCCCAGCAATGACGCCATTAATGTTAACGCTAAGTAAATTGTTGGGTTGAAGAAACAATCTACAAATGTAAACTACAAACCAACCTTAAGAATGGAAACTAGCCTTTCCAATCTAGAGAGGGATCTCTCTGAGACTTGATCTTTGATAGACAGATTGCTTTTGAACTTTTGAATTGATGGCTAGATTTAGACGTTTGAGATATTTTTCTCAAGGTTTGCTAGCAAAGAGGTATACTATTTCTAGGGCTATGGAGTCAACCCTTGAAAACAAAAGAAAACAATGTATGTGAGGTAGAACTCCTCAGAGGAACACATGCTAAAGAAGGTGATGAACTTCAGTTTTGAGTTTGATTATGTAGGGTGAAAGAAGAACATAAACACATAACAAAATCAGAGCATCATAAAGAATGAATTCTGACCTTAGTTAAGAAAATAAACATAATTTAAATTAGTTAAGTCTAGAGCACCATTAGATGAATTCTGGACCTTTAATTTGCCAATTTAAAGAGAAGGAAAGTGCAAATGAAAGTAAGTACACAAGGAATACATACAAAGAAGAGTACAATCTTCGGATCACCGCCATTAGAATCTTTTTCATAAGGATTTCAAGACTTCTGCATTTGTATTTCTATTAGATTTGGAGCATTACATTGAAGATCGAAATGCCTATACTTCTGCCCGCCCCTCTTTATATCAAAATAGTCAACATATATAGAAATTTAAGGCTACACTTAGCTGCTAGGGGTCGAACTACTACATCCTAGAGTTATGGATCTGGTTGCTTTCAAAGATAACAACAACCTTTAAAAGATTTACCAAAAAATAGAAAACCCGATTTTCCAATAATAACATAACTAAAATATAATTTACAATCATAGATCCTTGAGTAAAATTCGATCACGTGGTTGTGATGAGTCATCATGTGCACTGCTGGACAACCATGTCACCCTTGTGCAACAAATTCTGGTTACTGTTGCGCAAATGTTGGCTACAACATTTGCGTAGCGAATCTTCATGTTGAGTTTGCTCGTGCGAATCCAGGTGGTAGCAAGGGTTGGGAACATTTAACATTGTCCTTAGCTTCTTTATCCAATTTCACTTGTAGTCATAAGGTCCTATTTTCCTTTCTCAATGACAAGTTTCGTCTCTTTAAATTTCCCACTTGCCTCAACAACGTTGTATTCCTCTTCAATTTAGAATAAGCATTAGAAATGTTTGCACATGCATTGTCTATGGCTGGTCTGCATTTCTTGTAATGATTCATGATCCCTTCCTCTGATATTCTATTTTCTTCCCTGAGCTTGATAATCTTGTCTTGAGCTTCTCCTAGCTGAATATTCAGTCATTTTATGTTCTTTTCTCCTTATGTGGGTGAAGTAGGAGATTTATAACTTGCTTTACTCTGTGGTGTTTGTGCTTCAAGAGTCTTTTCTATTAGTTTCCTTTTCAATTCTCTATTCTCCTGGTAGAGTTGGGTTATAATATGTTGAGTTTTCTTGAGAAGTTGTTGCGTCTCTTTGACATATGTATCTTTCTCCCTTGGTTTCATTTTCTCCTCATCGATCTCTCGGGCTGCAAATTTAATAAACTCTGTCTGAATTGTGGGTATGGGAATCCTCCTAGTAGAGAACCTTGTGCGTGTTTTACTGGGAGCATGTGTCTCCTTGGGTTCATCGGTGAATTGTAGTTTTCTTCTTTCCTTCAAGACTAGCTAACTAAGTGATGGATTCTCAATCTCTTTTCCTTTTCCCCTTTCAGCAACACCTCATCCTTTTTCCCTTGAACTATGAGATGTTGATTTCTCAGCAGATAAGGGAGTATCTCCTTTAGGATCCGGGGAAATGTTTGCTGAGGTCAAGAAGGAATCCCAGTCCCTATTTAACTTTCCAAGCTCTTCAACCACCTATAGATTTACCAAGGAAAAATGGAATAGGTTACTCTTTGGTTGGTCAGCTCTGGCTTCGACACTGTCTTCCATTTTTCCCAAGCTTCTGCATAGGAAGGGTAAGTTTAGGGAGATTTTCCCTATGAAATGCATTAGGAGCCTTGTCAAACCTACCCTCTCAAGTAAAGTATTTCCGGATTACCCTCAAACGCTTCTCAAAAGGTTCCAAAACATATTCTCTGGGAATGGTGGCACCAATCTTCTTATTTCTATATTCAGGTTTGAGAAAATCAATAGAAAATGAAGTATCTAATGGCATACCTTTAAACCACTTCTCTCTCTGCATAGGAATCTTTGTAGCAGTTGATATGGTCTCCTCTAACATTAGAAAAATGATCCTTGCAATGGTTGCGCTGACACCATCAAATTTAAGAGAAAACTGCTTGGTTAGCTGCACATTATACCCCTGAACCTTTTCACAGAATCTCATGCATCCAACTTGTTCAAAGGACACCTTGATTGTTGGGTTTGCGTTTACCAAATTTAAATTTCGTGGCTCAAACCTCACAACTTCCCCGCTTCTTGCATTCTTTCTTTTTCATTGAGGAGTTGTCATGATGCTGATAAATGTCAACCCTGTGTGAACTGTAGGTGTGCAACAATAGATTGTAATAACCTCTATGCAGCAAATGAGAATAGTGACTTTTGCATGGTGCGCAACAATAGGTAGCAACATAAAACTCTGCGCAGTAAAGGAATAACAATAGGAAACTCTACGCAACAATGAAGAACAACATGAAACTTGACGCAACAACAAACAACATTAGGAAACTCGGCGCAACAACGAACAGTGGCGGGAAAACTCAGTGCAACAATGAAGAATAGCGGGAAAACTTGATGCAACAACGAACAATAGCAGAAAAATCGATGCAGTAATGAACAGTAGCAAAAAACGCAGCACAACAAAGAGGATGGCAAGAGTTTAGCTCAAATGAAGGAAAGTTGGTTATGTGAAAAGCAAACTCATTCCATAGGCTAACTTGAAATGGGATCCAAGAAAGGCTCTTGAATATTTATTGAAACAAATGGAGAATGTGCAACAAAAAACAGAGTGAAACGTTTGCGTTACGAATATAAACATGCAGGGTTTGCCTAGCGACTGGAAGTACACAACATTTGTGTAGCAGAGAGATTTGGAGCTTGTTGAAGAGGTTATGGACGACGCACAGGTCTTGGAGGCGATGTAGAAAAACAAAAGTTGGCCAATATTTATGCTTGAATGTATAAGGGACAGAATTTTGGAAAGGGAAGTGGTTATCCATAATGAGAATACGTTTCAAGGCAAGTTAAGGATTTGCACAGCGAACTTGTGCAGCGGGTACACCTTTGAAGTTTGCAACGATACAAATGACATGGAGTGCCATGATTGTTCCTTTTCTATCCTCATGATAGGTGATGATGAATCATAATAACTTTTGACATGACATTCACCTTAACCTATGATTCGGCCTTAGCACATAATTTCCCACTTTTTAATGTGATTCAAGACTTAGGAAAGTGGACCATTACAAATTGAACATGATAGACTTTACCCTCTTGACTCTTTACCTTTTATGATGGTGTTTTATGAAAAATACAATACACCCTTTAAACCAACTTATGGCTAGACCCCTTACTGACATTTCAAGTCATTCTTTATTTGATTACTGTCCTCATAAACCTTGACACACTAATTATGACTCATCTAGGAATGCCTTGATTTTCCCAAGATCATGGCATGACTTTGACAACTTTAGACAAACCTCTAACTATAGATATGAAAATCATGGTGCTAACAACTAGCTCCAATGGGGATGCTATTCTCCCAGTGAGGTAGAAAAGAACAGTAGACTAGGTGCCTGACCATTGGGCTTTATTCGACTCAAAAGACTCTAAACTGACAAACAAACTTATTTACAAGACTTTCTTGACACAACTTTGACTAAACTCAGCATAAACTTAGGGCCTTCACTTCGGGCTTCAATTTTCTGTTGATTATTGAGTTCAAATGCTTCATCTGAAAATAAAATGGTTATTTACATTGAAATGGAAAGAATGATTTTTTTTTAAGCAAGATAGTGTTTGAGAAACCTGCAATTCACAGGTCGTCCACCAATGAGATCTCCATTGAGATCCTGCAACAAATAGGCATTGTTCCCATGGTATGCAACGATCCTTAATGGTCCCAACCAAAGATGGTCAAACTTCCTATGCTTCCCTCTATCTTCATTCCTTGCATCTCACTTCAATACCAAATCATCCACCTTGAAATCATATTCCTTAGTATGCCTATCAAAGGCTCTTTTCATTTTATCTTGGTGCAGTTGTGAGTTGTTGAAGACATGTTCTCTCATTTGTTGCACATGGATTAATTGGTTCATCCTTCTTAGAGCATCATTTGGTTCATCTTCCTGTTCTTGCAACAGTCTCATCACTGGAAGTCATAATGAGGTACGAAAAATTGCCTATGTACCATATACAATCTGAAAGGGTGATGTAGCAATAGACCTTTTGGTGGTGATCCTATCAGTCCATAGTGCATAGATTAGCTTTTTGTGCCAAACTTTCTTATTTTCCTGCAGAAGCTTCTTAATAATTATGGTCAAGCTTTTGTTGGATGACTCAACCAACCCATTACCCTATGGGTAATAAGTTGTGGAATGGATAAGAGTTATATTATAGTCACTGCAAAATTTCTCCATTCTCTTGGACTTAAATGCTGCTACATTGTCAGTAATGATCTTGACTGGACAACCAAATCTAGACAAAATATTGCTTTTTAAAAATTGAATGATAAAAGTATCAGTAACTTGCCTTCTGGGGACCGTTTCAATCCATTTGGTAAAATAGTATGTGGTTGTCAGTATCCACCTATGCTGAGCTGAGGATGGTGGATGAATTTTTCCTATAAATTCAAGGCCCCATTTCCTGAATGGTGCTTCAAGATAGATAAGCTTTAAAGGTAAAGGTTGCAACTTTCTTTTTCCATCAAAACTTTGGCATTCATGGCAGCTTGAAACTTCCTTGTATACATCAGAAAAAATACTAGGCCAATAGAACCATTCCCTCAGTATTTTGTGCACAATGATCTTCCAATAATGGTGCCCCCCATAGTCACCTTTGTGAAACTCTTTGATATCTTTTTTCACTTCTTCCTCCAGCAAACAATTTAGCAAGATCCCACCTGGATCTTTCCAATACAAAGAATGGTCCAGAATGCAAAACTTTGTTTCCTTCAACTTCAAAAATCTGGCTTTGGTTTTGCTTAACTTAGGAGGAGCTTGTACATTTCTTAATACATAAATAATATCAGCATACCAAGGAGAAACAGGGAATTTTTGGGATACCCGTGGGACTGTTTCTTCTTCTGAATCTGTTGATAGGTCAACAATGAAATTGATTCCCAAGACATCACAATTGGACTGTGCCATCAGCTTTGCAAGCCCCTGTCCTTTAATCAAATTTGTAGGTTTGATCTCGAGGTCATACTCCAACATCACAACTATCCATTTGCCCCTTCTCCCTTCAAGATCAGACTAAGTCAAAATGTCTTTCACAGAATTGCTAGGCACATAAGCAATGATATGGGACTGCAAGATATAAGTTATGAATTCATGTAAGGCCTTCACCAAGGCATATGCCTGTTTTTCCATGATGTCATACCTCAGTGGGTATTCTGTCAAATTCCTATTATAATAAGATATGGGCATTTCAAAGTTCTATTCATCGTTTTGCAACAAAACACCTGTAATGGTGTGTTTTGAAGAAAAATAAAACAAGATAAAATCTTTTGCAAAATTTGGGTTGGCCAAAACTAGAGCCTTTGGTCAGTGCCACTTTAAAATCTTCAAAAGACTTCCTAGCTTCAGGAGTCCTTTATCTCATTTCCTTTCCTGAGCATATTTGTGATATACTTTATGATTCCAGCGAAGTTAGGGATAAACCTTCTCAGAAAATTTACTTTTCCCGGGAAGGAATGTACCTCCTTCTTTCTCCTGGGTGTGCCAATCTTCAGAATTGCTTCCACTCTATTGGGGTCTATCTTTATCCCTTCCTTTGAAATGATGTGTCCAAGTAATTTTCCTTCTTGCATTCCAAAATTTGACATTTTGGGATTCAATGAGATGCCAAACTTCCTACATTTATGAAAAACCCTTCTTAAATGTTTAAGATGT
>ML826878.1:66566-105092 GCA_009831015.1 Picea engelmannii
TGGGGTCTATCTTTATCCCTTCCTTTGAAATGATGTGTCCAAGTAATTTTCCTTCTTGCATTCCAAAATTTGACATTTTGGGATTCAATGAGATGCCAAACTTCCTACATTTATGAAAAACCCTTCTTAAATGTTTAAGATGTTCATCATCAGAATATGAAAATACAGTGATATCATCTATGTAAATAACAATAAACTTATATTTCTCATTAGCAAAGGCTATGTCCATGGCCCTTTGGAAGGTTTCCCCTACATTCACAAGCCCAAAAGGCATTTTTGCATATATGAAGGTGCCCCAAGGTGTTGTAAAAGTTGTCTTCTCTTGGTCATCAGGATGCACCATGATTTGATTGTATCTAGAGATACCATCAAGCATTGATACCTTCTAAGATCCAACCACCTTCTGCAGAATGTGATCCATCTTAGGAAGTGGGTAATTGTCTTTGAGAGACACCCTGTTTAGATTCTGAAAGTCTACACACAACCTAATCTCACTACTGTTCTTCTTGACAGGCACTAGGTTAGCCACCCACTTGGAAAATCTTAAGGACACTATAATTTTGGCATCAAACAACTTCCTTACCTTCTTTTCAATCAATGGCAACAACAAAGGGTTTATTCTTCTCAACTTTTGCTTGAAAGGTTTATGATCATTCTTGATTGGAATTACACGTTGAATTACCTAAGTATCATAGACCTTTAAATCTTCATAACTCGATGCAAAGACATGAGGGAAATATTTCATTAGGTTGATATACCTCTGTTTAATTTCCGGACTGAGTGTCTTAGACGGTTTGATGATCTTGGGATCTTTCTGAGTCCCAATGTTGCAATATTCTATGTCCTCGTCATTTGCAGTGATTTTAGTATTTATGGCTACATCGTTGTTGTCAAACAACTTTTCCAATGGGACCAAGCCTTTGGGAATAATGTTATTTTTGAGCTGCACTATATCTCTTCCAACAATCTGATTTTGAAAGCAGTCATCATTGGTGAACACAACTACATCTTCATTCTCTTCACAACAATACTCATCATCAATATTTGAATTAGAAAATTCATCACTCATCTGAAGGAATCTTTCCACTTGTTTGTCATCTTCAAATATTTGCCAATATTTAATGTTGTCAAGTATTGTTGGCCTATACTTGACTTCAATTTCATACTTTTTGTTAGGAAAAATTGAAATTTTGAAAACAGAGGTTGAAGTATCTAGACCATCAACAATTGGATTTTGCCCCCTATGAATCATTGATAAATTGTATTATGGAAACTCTTCAAGAAGATCAAGTACTATATTCCTATATGCCCTCAATCTAGGATGCTTGGACTGATATATACCATTTACCTGATTTATGACAAGCTCGAAATATCCATGTACAAATATCCTCCTAGCACCCAATTCTTTTAAAGTCTTCAATCCCAAAATCAGTGCCTCATATTAAGCCATGTTATTGGTGCAATCAAAAACAAGTTTGTAAGAAAAAAGTTTTGTGCCTATCTTGGGAGGGTTAATCCACACACCATCTCCTGCTCCTTTTCTGCTAGTAGCTCCATCAAAGCTCATATTCCACATTTCATCCTCTTCATTGTTTTGTTGATCTGTAATTTCCTCTGTTTGATGATCATATTTATCTTTGATGGTCATAATAATCGTTGGATCCTCCTCTTCAAAACTCAAGTCATTATAGAAAATAGAGGAACCAACCTCAGTATCTACATAGTAAATAGGATGATTGTTTGGTTGAGTTTTTCTACTCACTGTGTACTTGAGCAACACTTCTTTGTACAACCTCCTTTCTTGGCCAAATACAGGGATAGTAGTAGATGCAATATCCATTTGCAAAGTCCCTTTCAACTTTGCAGCCCAAGATCTGGATAACAACATGCCAAATTTAGGAGGGATTTCAGTAACCACCACATCCATGATCATATTTTTTGATGGAATTTGAGACAGTGATACAACCATATCTTTGATTAAACCCAAACATTTCACCTTCCTTGAGTCAAAGGAGAAACGATCCTTGTAAGGCCTTGTAATATCTAGCCCAACTCATCCATGACTACTTTGGGCATCAGATTATGTGATGCTCCTGAATCTAACATGGCATTATGTAAGGTCATGTCATGAATTTTAAAACTAACATAGAAAGGGGGGACATCATCAACATCACCACTCTCGTCCACATGTGGGCCAAACAATATAGCAGGGTGATCATCTTGCACATTCAAGGTGTCAGGGGATTCTTCCATTTTGAGCATCTTAATGATCTGATTTCTATATTCACCATTTTTAATCAGCTCATTGAATGGAACATAAATTTTGATTTTAGCCAAGTCATTTTCAAAATTAAAAGGAGATGGGGATTTTTCTACCTCTTTGATGACTGCTTCCTTTCTTGCCTCAGGTATCTTCTTTGGGGGTTCTTCTTTGGATTTTCCTTTCTCCATTGAATCCTTTGTTGAGCTGTCTTTCTTAGGTTGACTTGAAGAAGGTATGTTGATATGAAGATCCCTTGTAGGGTTTGCCTTTGGGGGATTTGCAAGCACCTTTTTGCTTATGAGGTTGTACTGTTTCTGAAACTGCATAATAGCATTTTGAACTCCCTTCTTATACTCTTTTGTCTCCATTGACAACATACCATCATTATCGTTCATAAACTTATCATTTGCATCCATAAATTGATCATGTTCTTCTTTAGTTAAGAACACATATGTTTATGTATCATCACAACAATGCATATTGTCTTGAATTGTTTGATCAAAATCTTTATTTACATAGTTGTTTTGGAAATGAGGTTTTATTTACTGATCAACTTGATTTCTTTGGTCTCTTTGCCTAATCTGTGGAACTTGAGATCTTCTAAAATTTTGATTTCTGGGCTGAAAATCAGTTTGATCTATAGTGGTAGGCTTATTATCCAAGGACATTCTTTCCATAAATATTTCCATAGTCTTCATCATCAAATCAAATTTCTCATCTAATGATTGAGAAGTTCAAGGCTATGCTTCTCCTTGGACCATTTTCACATCTCTGTCAGGATTATGTTTGATCTTCCCTGAGGCCATCAGATTTACCTCCACTTCAATTGCATCACTCATCATGTCATCTAGTGTATTGGATCTCATTTCTCTCAACAACAAGGCAAAGTCACTGTCAAAATAATGAGCATATCGAAGTTGGGTAGCTCCAAGAGGGGGTTTTACTTCAGTAGGAATTGAATTGTAAACTTTCATAAATCTGGTTGAAAACTCTTGTATTGTTTCATTAGGTGATCTCTTTATGTTATTGTATTGAGTTAGCAACTGAACAAAATTCTTCTTGTCACCCCATCTTGCAAGGAAAAGTGTTTCAAAGGCTGCAAAATCAGGGATGCTTGCTGCAGGAAGAGCTTTGAACCATTTTCTGACTTCTCTTGAAATACTTTGTGCAAACAACCTTACTTTTGCATCCTCATGATCTACCTCCTATAGGTAAACAAAATCATTAAACCAATCTAAATGTCTTTTGAGGTAAATCATGCAACTAGGCAGGCAAGGAGAGAGGAGCAAATCTCGCTGCCATGGCTCTAAGAGGATTTTGAGCTATCTAAATAGTCTCAGTGGGGATAGTATGAATAGGAATAGTCAGAATGGGAACAATAGGAATACAAAATTGGAATTTCTTCTCATCAAAGATGATTTCATTCAAATTAGATTTTGATCTAGATCTAAACAAGGTTTGCTCAAATTTTAAATCAAACTCAAGGTCATCAATGCGTTTCACCCCGTCTTTGGGAAAAGATAGATTTATGTCCAGGAAAGCAAATGATTTGATTGTATTTTCTTTTCTTTCGTGTAAGAGTTTCTTAGGATCAAACACAGATGCTATAGGTTCCGGATCAGGGTTCCTTCTAGTGTAAATTCTCTTAGGAGGCATGATTTCTTAGTTTCTTAAAAAAAAAAAAACTTTATGCTATTGATCTCATTAAATGAAGTCGCCCGGGTAAAAATTGTTCAGCCAATAAAGGTGTATGATTCACTGTTACCCTTAAGAAATCAAATCTAAAGATTTTAGTTATTCTTTCCCAGGGAAAATTTTCAATTTCTTCCCCGACAATGTCGCCATTAATGTTAACGTTGAGTAAATTGTTGGGTTGAAGAAACAATCTACAAAGGTAACTTACAAACCAACTTTAAGATTGGAAACTAGCCTTTCCAATCCATAGAGGGCTTTATTTGAGACTTGATATCTGATAGACAGTTTTCTTTTCAACTGATGGCTAGATTTAGATGTTTGAGATAGTTTTTTCAAGGTTTGTTGGAAAAGAGGTATAGTATTTCTAGGGCTATGGAGTCCACCCCTGAAAACAAAAACAAAAAACAATGTCTGGTAGGTAGAACTCCTCAGAGAAACAAAGGCTAAACAAGGTGATGAAGTTTTGAGTTTGATTATGTAGGGTGAAAGAAGAACATAAACACATAACAGAATCAGAGCATCATAAATGATGAATTTTGACCTTAGTTAAGAAGATAAACTGAATTTAAATCAGTTAATTCTAGAGCATCATTAGATGAATTATGGACCTTTAATTTGCCAATTTAAAGAGAAGAAAAATGCAGATGAAAGTAAGTACACAAGGAATACATACAAAAAAAAGTACAATCTTTAGGTCACCACCTTTAGAATTTTTTTCATAAGGAGTTTAGGACTTCTACATTTGTATTTCTATTAGATTCAGAGCATTACATTGAAGATCAAAATGCCTATACTTATGCCCGCCCCTCTTTACATCAAAATAGTCAACATATATAGAAAGCTAAGGCTACACTTAGTTGCTAGGGGTGGAACTACTACATTCTAGAGTTATGGATCTGGTTTCTTTCAAAGAGAACAACAACCTTTACAAGATTTACCAAAAATAGAAAACCCGATTTGTCAATCATAACATAACTAAAATATCATTTACAATCATGGATCCTTGAGCAAAATTCGATCATGTGGTTGTGATGAGTCATCATGTGCACTGCCGGACAACCCTGTCACCCTTGCACAACGAATTTGTCGTTAGCTTCTTTATCCAATTTCACTTGTAGCCGAAAGGTCCTGTTTGCCTTTCTCAATGACAAGTTGTGCTTCTTTAAATTTCCCACCTGCCTCAACAAAGTTGCATTCCTCTTCAATTTTGACTAAGCATTAGAAATCACTGCACATGCATTATTTATGGTTGGTCTGGATTTCTTGTAATGATTCATGATCCCTTCCTCTAATATTTTTTTTTCTTCCTTGAGCTTGATGATCTAGTCTTGAGCTTCTCTTAGCCGTGTATTCCGCCATTTTATGTTCTTTTCTCCTTCTGTGGGTGAAGTAGGAGATTCTTGACTTGCTTTAATCTGTGGTGTTTGTTGATTATTTGGGTTGGTCGTCATTGATGTTAACCCTTGAAAAAAGTCCGGTAGCGAATTCCGATAGAACAAAGGTTTGGGTAATGGACCCAAGTTTGTTTGATGTATAATGGTATGAGTTTTAATATATTTGAAGGTAAGACTATTCTGGATTAATAGTACATGTCATTCCATTTCCGGTGGTATGTGGAACGTCATATAACTACTCACAATTAGAGAGTTATGGCCATGTGAAGTTGTAGAACCCTCATGAGTCATCTGGAAGCCCCAAAAGGTTAAAGTAGTCAAAGTGGTT
The DNA here is from genome assembly GCA_009831015.1 of Picea engelmannii. Lineage (NCBI taxonomy): Eukaryota > Viridiplantae > Streptophyta > Pinopsida > Pinales > Pinaceae > Picea > Picea engelmannii. The sequence goes on from ML826878.1 coordinate 72,247, forward strand.
GCAAAGAAGAAATTATTTAAAAAATAAAGTGAAGTGATGAGTGTACTATAAGTCAAAGTGGATACAAAAAAAAATATTTAAATAATAAAGTTAATGGAGAAATTACTAAGTGGACAAGTGGTTAGAAGTGGATTATCCCTAAAATAAGGAAAAGTGGGTTAAGATGGTTAGAAGGTAATTTAAATAATAAAGTGAAGTGATGAGTGTACTATAAATAAAGTATTTCCAGATTACCCTCAAAAGCTTCTCAAAAGGTTCCAAAACATATTCACTGGGAATGGTGACACCAATCTTCTGATTTTTGTATTCAGGTTTGAGAAAATCAATATAAAATGAAGTATCTAATGACATACCTTTAAACCACTTCTCTCCTTGCATAGGAATCTCTGTAGTAGTTGATATGGTCTCCCCTGACACTGGAAAAGTGATTCCCGCAATGGTTGCACTGACAACATTAAATTTAAGAGTAAACTACTTCGTTAGCTGCACATTATACCCATGAACCTTTTCACAGAATCTCACGCATCCAGCTTGTTCAAAGGACACCCTGTTCGTTGGGTCTGTGTTTACCAAATTTAAATTATGTGGCTCAAACCTCACGACTTCCCCACTTCTTAAATTCTTTCTTTTTCGTTGAGGAGTTGTCATGATGTTGATATATGTCAACCTTGTGTGAACTGCAGTTATGTAACAATAGATTGTAATAACCTCTGTGCAATGAAAAATGGGAACAATAACCTCTGCACAACAAATGAGAATAGTGACTTTTGCATGGTGTGAAGCAACAGGTAGCAACATAAAATTCTGTGTAGTAAACGAATGACAGCAGGAAACTCAGCGTAGAAATGAACAACAACAGGAAACTCGGCGCAACAACGAACAACAACAGGAAACTCGACGCAACAACAAACAGTAGCGGGAAAACTCGATGCAACAACGAACAGTAGCAGAAAACTTGGCGCAGCAATGAACAATAGTGGGAAAACTCGGCGCAACAACGAATAGTAGCAGAAAACTTGGCGCAGTAACGAACAATAGCAGAAAACTCAGCGCAACAATAAGGATGGAAAGAGTTTAGCTCAAATGAAGGAAAAATCGTTATGTGAAAAACAAACTCGTTCCAGAGGCTAACTTGCAATGGGCTCCAAGAAAGGCTCTTAAACAGTGATTGAAACAACTGGAGAATGTGCAACAAAAAACAGAGTGAAAGGTTTGCATAGCGAATATCAACATGCAAGGTTTTCCTAGCGACTGGAAACACAGAACATTTGCGTAGCAGAGAGATTTGGAGCTTGTTGAAGAGGTTATGGACGACGGGCAGGTCTTGGAGGCGATGGAGAAAAACCAAAGGTGGCAAATATTTATGCTCAAATGGATAACGGACGAAATTTTGGAAAGTTAAGTGGTTATCCATGAAGACAAGACGTTTCAAGGCAAGTTAAGTATTTGCGCAGTGAACTTGCGCAACATGTACACCTTTGAAGTTTGCAATGGTACAAATGACATGGAATGTCATGATTGTTCCTTTTCTAACCTCATGATAGGTGATGATGAATCATAATACCTTTTGACATGACATTCACCCTAACCTATGATTTAACCTTAGCACATAATTTCCCACTTTTTAATGTGATTCGAGACTTATGAAAGTGGACCATTACAAATTGAACATGATAGACTTTACACTCTTGACTCTTTGCCTTTTATGATGGTGTTTTATGAAAACCAACTTATGGCTAGACCCTTTAAACCAACTTATGGCTAGACCCCTTACTGACATTTCAAGTCATTCTTTATTTCATTATTGTCCTCATAAACCTTGACACACTAACCATGACTCATCTAGGAATGCCTTGATTTTCCCAAGATGATGGCATGACTTTGAAAACTTTAGACAAACCTCTAACTCTAGCTATGAAAATCATGGTGCTAACAGTATCCATTATGGTGAACTACTTGAATCCATTATGCTATAATGAAAGAGAAGGAAAAGAGGGACCCTTCATCTTCATGTTTCCTTGAAAGAGCATCAACAACCACTTTTTATTTTATCTTCTTGTAAATGATCCCATAATCATATCCAAACAACTTGGTCACCCATATTTTTCGTTGCTCTAGGGATGACATTCTTTGTTCCAGAAAATACTTGAGGATACAATGATAAGTTTTAATTTGGAAGAATTCCCCCAATAGATAAGGATGCCAGAGATCCAATACATGCAAAATATCCAACATTTCATTTTCATAGGTTGATTGGCCTAAATTTCGTTATGACATTCGTTTGCTAGTGAAAGCCAAAGGTCGGCCATATTGCATGAGGATTGCCCCAATTCCTTTCCTTGACGCTTTGCATTCTAGGACAAAATTCTTAGTGAAGTTTGGTAGTGACACGACAAGAGTCGTGTACATGGCCTCTTTCAAGGCTTGGAAGGATTGATCAGTTGCAGGAGTCCAACTAAAATCATTATTTGTAAGGAGAGCAATGAAAGGGGATGCAATTTTAAGAGTTTTAGGGAAAGGCCAATCCTTTATAACTTCAATTTTCTTAGGATCCACTCGTACACCATATTTCTCGACAATATGACCCAGGTACTCAACTTCAAAGGCTCCAAAAGCACATTTAGATTGTTTCAGAAAAAATTTGTGCTTAGATAGTAGATGGAAAACTCGATCCACATGGGAAAGATGGGATTGCCAATTTTTACTATATATGAAAATATCATCAAAGAAAAATAAGACAAAATGATGGAGGAAAGGACATAAGACATGATTCATGAGACTTTGAAAAGTGGAGAGGGAATTACAAATGCCAAAGGGCATGACCAAGAACTTATAGTGACCCTCATGAGTTCTAAAGGCAGTCTTGAGAATGTCTTCATCTTTCATACATATCTGGTGGTAGCCAAAACGAAGATCAAGTTTGGTAAAGTATTGAGCACCACTCAATTCATTTAAGAGGTTGTCAATGATAGGGATGGGAAATTTACTTTTGATTGTAAGTTTGTTGAGGGCACGAAAATCAGGACACATACATCAAGTTCCTTCTTTCTTGAGTACAATAACTGTCGGAGAAAGATAGGGGTTGGTACTTGGATAGATAACACCTGCTTCTAGAAATTCTTGAACAAATTTCTCAATTTCATTTTTCTGGGCAAAAGGATGATGATAAGGGTGAACATTGGGAGGAAGACTGCTTGGTACTAGAGGAATGGAATGATCATGGACGTCGCGAGAAGGGGGAAGTTCATGGGGGGTGTTAAAAATATCTTTGTTTCTAGAAAGTAAGTATAGATTGGAGGTCAGGGTGCATCGACGATGCCTCAATGGATTGAATGGAATGGAGTTGGGAAATAATGCTAGAATGACCTTTTTTTAGTATATTTTCCATTCAGTGGGAATTGATGATCTCACGTGAACCTATTGTGATGCCTTGGAAATTATACTAATGTACCTCCAGTTGGAATTGCATGGTTAGGGCCTTATAATCTATGAGGATGGGGTCGAGAGTGCGTAACCATTCAACTTTGAGCACAATGTCACAATTTCCCATTTCTATAGAAAACATATGAGATTTCAAGTGGTACTAGCCAATTTGTAGGCGAACATTTTCACGACACCTGCCACATTTCATGGAACTACCATTGGCAATCATGGTTTGAAAATTGTTGACTGCACAAATATAACAACTTATTTCATGGGAAAGGTGATAATGAATAAAACTATGGGTGTTGGCATTGTCAACTAGGATGATGACATTCCTATGCTTAATGTAGGAAAGAAACCAGTGAGGGTGTGCAACAAAAATAGTGGTTCAACTTATAGTGGATCGAAGAGAAAAGTAATATCATCTTCTTGGGAAGCTCTTCCACAGGGGAAACATCATCCTTAGAAATGGACATAAAAATATTTTGTTTTTTGCACTTGTGCCCCAGTTGGCATTCAATAATTTCTTCCTGAGTGTTGGCCCATGACCAAGTTTTGAGGAAACGTTGGTCATGTTTTACCATTTCTGGGGACTTCGACAGGCTGGTTAAGGACGAAGCGCCCAGGCGAAGTGGAGATCGCAGGATCTCACCCTTTTTGCAGGCCCTTTTGGGCTTTTAGGGTTTATGTAACGGGTATGGGATGTCGGACCAGGGGTTTACCCATGCTTAGGCCCCTTTTTGTAATGTATAAATAAGTAGCTAAGTGATGTAAGTAGTAGTGGTAATTGGCTTAGAAAGGTCATTGGTTTAGTGCATGACTAGTGGCTTCGTGCAGGTACTTGTAAGAGGTTTTGTGCAGACAAACTGTGTAAGGCTTTGTGTTTGATCCAATTCAAGGAAGGAGGATCTGGCGAGGTGCGCGCAAATCTCCTATCCTTTGCGGAGTTGGATCTGTGGCTTGGTGCATGTAAGAAAATTGGAAGAGAATAATAAATAAGAAGAAGAGTTTGTGGGCATAGCCCTACACTGGGGTGAACCACATATATCCTGTGTTATTGTTCTTTGTGCAATGTTGTTCATGATGTTTATGTATCTATTTTCTTAGTGCAATGTTCTTGATGTATGGTAGTTAGATATATGAATGCTTAGTGCTTTATGATGTGAATGAATGTTAGATCTGAGTTAATGCTATGTGCTAAGTGATTGGAAGTGTGTGATCTGCTCTTTACTGCGCTGCTCTATATTTAGTGTTTAATATGTGATGTGAATAAGGATCATAACTTAATGCATGTTATTGGATAAGTGCTCTGTTAAGTTCTATAATCACAGATTTGTGTCCTAGCTTGGTTGTAGACACCTGAGTTCTACAACCCCCCTGCCTCTACCTCGGGTGAGACTTCATCTGATTTACAGGTGTTGTCGAAGGGGACAATAGTTAGGGTTTTGTTGGTGCGTTGTTGAGCGTTGAACCCTGGGTCTGCCCCTGTGCCAACACTGAGTTATTTTTTGGATCTTGAGTGGAGTGGCAAGAGGGGCGGGATGGGTGGGTCTATGGAGAGGAATAAAGGAAGGTTTTATGTTTTGGGAGAAGACAACCCATTATGCTTCCTTGGCACATTTAGTAGCTCCCAACCAAGCCTGTTGGTGAGCCATTACGACCTAGGCTTGAATGTTATCCTTTAGGCCACTGATAAAGCATTCCCTGAAGAAGACATCTAACATGCCCTTCGTTCTGAAAGCCAAGTGCTCAAAAGAAATAATAAAGTCTTCCACAGTTCCAGACTATTTCAACTTGGTCAAATGTCCCAAATGGTGTGTCTTGGTGTCAAAGGATTCATAAAGTTCAGCCACAAACTGTGCCCAAGAAACATACCCTTGGCGTGATTTTTTATGCCATTTCCACCATTGCCAATGTTCAAGATCCAAATAGAGGACACCATAATGAAGTTTTTCCAACTCATCAGTGATGCCATGCAAGGAGAAGTAATGTTCCAATTGAGTGACCCAACCAGTGGAATTTGAGCCATTAAATTTGTTCACCTCCACTCTCGAAAGACATAGATCACGATGAAGGTGGTTGGACTAAAAATACTAGGATTTGAAGGAAGCAATGCCTTCTAGGTTATAAGTTTTTTCAGATGAGGTAAGGCCTCTGGGAGTATTCAATAATTCAGTATCTTGGTAGCAAAGGATTCAAGCTGGTATTCTATATGGGAATTATTGTCTTGTTTCATGTCTTCCACTTTGGCCTCTATGGTGGAATGGATGGGGGAATTGATGGTGGATATATAGGCATTGATTTGTCTCATTTACTTCTAGGTTGTGGAGACATTTGATGACAAGGAATTGAGGCGGGTCTCAAGTTCTTGGTTTCGGGTTTGGGCCATGGTGAAAGGGAAAAACGTGAATGGGGCTAGTGGGTCCACATAGAAAAAGGATTAATGGTGAAGGGTACCACTATGATCAATGCAAAGAGAGGAATCCAATGGAATAGGTGGAAATTAAGGGTGTCAGAAGGGTGGGTGGGTCCATGGAAAAAAAAGGCTTAAGTGATAGGTACCACTATGATCAGGGCAAAGAGAGGATTTGAATGGGATAGGTCCCAAATAAGAGTGTTGGTGAGACCACTTTTTTTTTTAACTTCTACAGAGTTATGATCTAGCCTGAAGAATACTGCAGTGATGAAATGCCCAAATAGTTAACAGGAAAAATTGTGTAGGAATTTCAGAACAAAGATGCAGGAGGCTGGGTTGCGCAACAAATGATCCCTTATATTCATTTTCTATTATGTTTTGTTCCCAAGGGTTAGGGTTTGCAAGGGTTCTACAGATAGGGTTTTTCCCTATGCTATATCTCTCTTATATACATGTGGGGTCGAACAATAATACTCAACCCAATATCTTAGGGCACCAACTAAGGAGGCTTGATTGTACTCTTAGTCGTACTACCTGATTACCTAGGTACTAGAGAGTATCTTCTGGAGTGTTGTTAGTGTCACTATAGCAATCAGGCGACTGATTGGTTGATCTAGATTTGGTTTCAGGGGACCTAAGGGACTCCCAATATAGCTGATGATATGTGGGAGTGATGGGCGTGTACATATTTTGTCTGATGTGGTACTACTCTAAGGGTTACAAAGGTTTTAAACAAGGTCAAACGTTTGTTTATAGTAACCTTGTGAAACCATCTATGTTTCCTTCGTGTAGTCTTCCCCAGCTACAATTTTACTCGTTGAATGATAGATCGTTGTGCTTTAAAGATATTGGCAGTACATATATCTACCTTGTAAAAAACAACTCCCATAATTTATGTAGAGGAAAGTGCTCTGATACCACTTGTAAGGTACCAAATGTATTATAATAAGAAAAAACAAAAATATTGCAGCAAATAGTAGCTGAACAACAAAATATAGAGAATCACAACACCAAAAATAATACCTTTATTGATAGAAAGCCAAGTTCACTTGCCTCTTCAAGGGGGAAACCTCGAGCAAAATAGAGCTCCATTACAATAACTCTCAAGACAAGACTTTCCCATACCTTCTACTTCTATTTATACTAATTCTATCTTCTAAATAATATTCTAGGGGAAGATCTTTCTAGAAGCGGAAGCTTCTATTAAGTCTTCTTACATTAGAATTTTTCACATTATTATATAGGCCTTATTTACTAATGTCATCCTTTATTACATAGAAAACATATTATTCTATCTATGTGAGGGGTTATGGAGGTTAAATCCCTAACATAGACCCTGAATGCCACACAAATCAGATCAGAGAGTCCAAATAGAGGTGGCATTGAATGGGCTAGGAAAGAATGACATCTATGACAAGGTGCAACTCCCCTTCTGCAAAGGCACCCACATGTAAGATCTACATTTCCATGTTATCACTATACCCCATACCTAAACACTTCCCCCAGGCCACCTCACACACACTTACATGAACTAGATTGGTTCTCACCTAGGAAACACCCCAAACTTAAGGAGGATTAGCCCAATAGGAGACCCTAAGAACTTCTCAAAACCTGACTAGTTAAATTGCATAACATATTTGAGCATTTGTCTGGATAAAGGGGGGTTTGATGCACATGTTTGGGTAATTTTATTATTAGATGTGATTGACATTGCTATGATTCATGTGACTTATGAACCCCTGGAGGGCGTACTTGTTGCAGTAGGAATTTGCTCCGCGGATGGGTACATGTGGGGGAATGATTAGCTCAGACCTCCATGGGGATGAAAGCCCATAGATGGATGATGTGACCCCAAACCAGGGGTAGAGAGACATCTGAGACTTGCACCAGGAATGAAGAAGGAAGTTTTACTTAAGATACTCTGTCCGACCTAGACCCAGGGGGGATCTTGCTCTTCCACCTGGACGTTGACCCTTGAGAGCCCATGACGTCATCATTATGACCCTAGATGTCATCCAAAGCTAGGGTTTGCATTTATGAGGGAAGTTATGTGCTTGTTGGCACATGTGGCATCATCCAAGGCCTTTAGAGGCCAAACGTTCTGCATATTAGGCCCAATGTTCCACCCTAGGGGATCAATGTCACCCTAGAAGGGCATGGCGTCATCCTTGGAAATGATTTTAGGGGTTAGTTACTTTCATTTATGTAAAAACTGGATTTTTGATGTAATTTGGCCAGGTCAACCTTTTTATGACCTAAATATAATTAAAGGTCATTCATATTGTATAAATAGAGAGAAATTACTCTCATTTTTTATCATCACTCATCACACAAGTGGCGTGGTCTGAAATTTGCGCCCTTTTTGGGAGTTATTGGCTGAAATTGCGAGGCGCACTTGTCTTGGAGGCTAAAATTTGCAACTTGGATCATTTCTTGGTGATTTATTTGGCAATCTAGGGTTTTATTGCTTGATTACTCTTGATGAAGTAAGTAAATCTGCAATTCTTCATTTTATTGTGAATTTTATGGTATATTTTCTTATTCATGTTAAAGATTATGAAATTGCTTGCTTGACAAACCCTAGGAGTAAAGGACTTAAGTTACAACTTATTTTCTCTTCATTTGCTAGACTTTTACCAAGGTGATTTGACTTAGATAAACTTCTAAAGCCCTAAATGCTAGCTCTTTAGAAGCCATTATCTAGTTATTGTTTACCCTTAATACTTTTTAATATTCCAAGGAAGGAATATTCTCTAGGGCCTAAAATCCCTTACTCTCTAGAAAATTTGTTCCTAGGATTTGGATTCTTGAGGCCTTAGGTTACCAACACCTCATCCATTCATCCCTTCTCCTTAGACAAATACAATCATTTTTTATTGCGTCCAAGAGAAAATCATCACCTCTAGACTCCATTAACCCTAAAATGCACTAAGTCCACTTGCTTTAGTGAATTGATTGATCAAACAAACACTCAAACCTTCTTCCTCTAAGTTTTTACTAACATTTTCTAACCCTAAACTAGACTAACTCCTTAGCTAACTTGCTACCATTGAAAAACATTTCTACAGCCATACTAATTCAAGCCAAATTGTCGTATTTACCTACATAACTCACACTTACATCATCCAGAAACCACTTGTGACAATTCCCAGTAAATCTACTAGATAAGTGTTGAGTTTGCATGATGTTTTCTTGCACTTTTGACCACTAGAATTTGATGTTGTTGCAAAATATTGCTACAACCATCTAGCCGCAGCAAATTCTCTACAAAAGTGACGTATTATGCTAGCTAGACATTACCAAATTTGCTTGTGATAACTTATTATCATTCTGCTAGGTAAAGTTTTTTCTTTCTTGTCTTTTTCAAGCAATTTTAAGGCATAATTCTTGTGGTTGTTATAAAATATTAGTGTTGTTATAAACTGTTATCAATTAGACAAATTTTGAAGGTTCATGGTCCTATGAAGCACTAACATCATTTGGTACTTGAAAGTTTCTATATTTTTTATTTGTTGTCTTGTTCTGGGAAGGTACACCATATTTTCACCTTTCTTCATCTCTTAAAATACCTAGACAACCTTTTAACTTGAGTGACTAGTGAGAGGGGGGAATTTCTTGCATATTTGCCTTAGTCTTCTAAGCCCTTTATGCCACTAGGGATGTATCCCCTGGGATACTTTGACATACTTCTAAATAGAAATGGGTTTCCTATTAAGATGACAGTGATAGGTCACCCCATGTTACGCCAATTTGGCATCCACTTGCCTTGGGATTTGGGCAAGTACAGATTGTGCGATAACATTTTGGCACCACTGCCGGAGAAAATTGAGTCAATTTTCCTCGAACGGAACTTTTTCGGTAAGCCTTTATCCAAAGCCTTTACTTCAAGAAGCTTACCTGGCGACTCCACTGAGGGTGATTCCCTCTTTTCCCTTTGATAATCCCTAGAAGGATTATCTAGTGACTCTGCTAATGACAAAGCCAACCATGGCTTCTCTATGGGATCCATGTAATTTTAAAACCTTGGATATGAATAAAATAATGGGTTATCCTCGACAAATGCCTCCAATGTATGAAAATTGGCTCCCTAGATTAACTGGTAATGATGGGGTTAGAGCCGAAGATCACATGGATAATTGTTGGGCTTTCTTTCAACTCCACCCTATCAATGATGATGTTGAAGATTTGGCAATAAAACTTTTCTTTGCCACTCTTCATGGAAATGCTAAGAAATGGTATAATGATCTCCCTGATGCTAGCATCACATCTATGAGCCAACTAGAAGAAATTTTTCTTGAGAAAAGGGGTATTAAATTAGAATATATCTACATGCTAATAAAAAGACTCGAGTACATGAAACAAACTAAGAACGAGACTGTCAGGGAATTCCGTACCAGGTTTGAGAATTTTCTACACCAAATTCCTATAAGCCATCACCCTGAAGACAAGTACCTCACTTACCTCTATACCAATGCACTCTTAGTGCATTTAGGGTTTCTCCTCGGTAAAAAAGGGCCAAGAGAAATCCAAGAATCTTATCACATGGCTATACAAATCGAGGCAAATATCTCATTGTTCAAGGGAGAACACCTCTTTACTCTAGAAACTAAAGTTGATGACCACAAAGATGCCCCATATGCTCTTAGTCAGGAAATATTAGTTTCCCTTGACATCTTTGTTAATAAATTCTAGGAAATAAGGGAACAAGTCATCGACCAACAAGAGGTTGAGGAGAAGGATGTTAATGAAGGTTTCCAATCCCATGAGGAAGAGAAAGAATTTACTCATGCTTCTACAAAGGATAATGAACATTTGGTTGAAGAGAAAGAGCCTGAAGATATCAAACATGATGATGAAGTATTAATGTGTGCTCCTCCCTCTGATGAATCCATTCAAGATCCTATTCCTTCTGTACAAAAAGAAGAGGATGAGGTTAGTCATTTTCATTTTCAATTTTTTGACGATACCTTATTCTATGATTCAGAAGGTGAAGAAGAAAGGGAACCCCTGGATGAGCTAGACCCTCCATATTATGAAGATGAAGATGTAAGGGAAAATCGTGAGGATGAGGAACTAATTCTTGCTCCTCCATTTGATGAAGTTATCCAAGCCTTTGACGCTCCTGCACAGGAAGAAGTGAGTACGGTAAGTTGTTTCCCTTTCCAAGATTTTGATGATGCCATATTTTGTGAATTGAAAAGAAAAGAAGTGTTAGAGGAGCCCTTGGATGCTTTAAGCCCTTTGTGTTAATAAAGGTAATGACATGGTTAATAATATTGATGAACTCATACATGTCGGGAAACGTAAATGGGATGTGATTGGATATGATGGGGATCCCATTTATGACATAGAGGGTCATTTCCAAATGTTCCCTTTACAACTATCATATGAGGTTACTAATGATTCTGACATATGGCAACAAGGAGATGATATAGTTACAGACACTTTCCAAACACCCAAGGATGACCTAGTTCTATGTTCTCCTGATGATTTTCAGTCATACCTTGAGGATTTTGATCAGTATTCATTTGAGCATTCAGATTTATTATATGAAGAAAATTATCAACCACTGTTGTGCTCAGATCTTGATAAGAGTGAGGACGTTGCTTTCATAAAGCAGGATACTCGTGACAAGATTTTCCAGCCTCCTTCGATTACTTTACGTCACTATTTCACCAAGGGTGTGGTTGGGAAACATATCCCTTGTATTGAGTTTTCTCCGAGGCAAAGCATTCTTTTAGAATTCAAGGGTACATTGAATACCTTAATAAGAAGTTTAATATTTCAGTCTTTCAACTTTCCCTTAGAAAATTGTCGATCATCCTCTTAAGTTCTTTCTAGTCCCTTCCCAGACTTCAGGATGTGATGATGTCCAAGGTAGCCAACCTTCAAACTCTTTGAGTCAGTCTTTTGAGCCTTTGATTTTTTACGATCCCTTTTTGAGATGGATTGAGCACTTTCCTAGAAGTGTGACTTGGCATAATTTGTCCCTCCCTCCCACCTCCATGAGCTATACTTTACGATTTCAGATGATATTATACATGCTCTAACTCATGTTATTTTTGTGCTTAACTTGTCATTGTTTTGGTTTATGATGAAGCACACAGGCAGGTATTATGAGATATTGCTAGGATGGTTTCACTAGTTATTTGACTACACCTAGCATTCAGCCAATAGGTAAGTAGAGGTAGGTAAGCATTTGCATCCGTTGTATATACCATCTGCATATCATGCTAGTATACTTATAGTTTCAATTTTGTATTCCTTCATTATGTATATATGCATGCTTATCTTTATTTTATTATATCATATATGAGCGAGGGGTGATATCACCACCCTGAGGATTACTGATGTATTTTGTTGAGATCTAGCAGGCACATGTCATACCAGAGATGTTGAGGTTCTCATGCGCTCTACGGTGAGCACATGTCCCCGAGTTGGAGCCAGATGTTATCCCCTATCCTAGGGATAACTAAGGAGATCATGTCTTGAGGCCCACAGGTCCTAAACATGAAGTGTCAAGAGCCAAATGACTTGAGCATGGCCCCAGAGGGCCCTTCTTTTCTCCAGTGTAGCCCATCTGTCAGCAACAACAATATATGTCCCACCAGCCTGGTCCTAAAGTAGTAGTAAATCTTACTTCATGAGGTAAGGAGTCAGGGTATCATGGTATGTGTCACTCTAATTATTGAAGCACTTGAATATGTTGCATTGAATTATCCTTCATTTCATAACGCTTGCTTGGAAATTATGCTCTTTAACTTGTTCATACCTGGAAGGGTGACATGATGCCCTAGTAAGTTGATCTCCCTTCAGGATGGGTTGCCAGTGGGTGGGTTTATGAAAGATCATCATCCATCCCCTCCATACTTACCATTTTTCATCCTTACTCCTTTATCTTCCCTTACCTTTGTTCAGGCATTGAGTTTGCGACACTAGGAAGGATTGTATCTTGCCTTGTGGGAAGAAGGGGCTAAAGGCCCAGAGGATAAAATTAGTTGGCAAGAGTTAAAATCCAAAATGAAACCTTTGATATGCTTTACCCAAGGATTCTTGAGAAAGCAGTAAAAGGCTTCTCAGTAAGAAAAGGGAACCGGTAAGATAAATAAACACTCAAGATATTAGTTGGTGGATGGGAGGTCTCATCATGAGTCGACCTATTATGACCATGGGCATGTAGCAGTATGACACTACCATCTATCTAGTCACCAAACCAGGGTAGTGGCTCTTGGTGGCATAACCAAGAGAAAGGGGGTCTCATCACGAGCCAACCTTCTCATCTCCGTGAAATACTTGTGGATAACGTTGTCACCTCTAGTCACCAAGCCATGACAATGTCTCTCAACTCTTCCCTTGAAACATAAAAGAAAAAGATAAAAAACAATAAAGCTAAGAATAAAAGGCATTGAATGGATTAGGAAAGAAAGGCATCGATGACAAGGTGCAACTTGTCTTCTACAAAGGCACCCACACGTAAGATCTACATTTCCTTGGTATCACTACACCCCATGGCCAAACACTTCTCCCATGCCACCTCACATAGACTTACATGACCTAGATTGGTTCTCACCTAGGAAACACCCAAAACTTGAGGATTAGCCCAATAGGACCCCTGAGACCTTCTCCAAACCTGACTTGTTAAATTGCATAACGTCTTTGATCAAAGACGTTATGCATGTAGTGGTATGACACTACCATCTATCTGGTCACCAAACCAGGGTAGTGGCTCTTGGTGGCATAGCCAAGAGAAAGGGGGTCTCATCACGAGCCAACCTTCTCATCTCCGTGAAATGCTTCTGGTTAACGTTGTCACCTCTAGTCACCAAGCTAGGGCAGTGTCCCTCAACTCTTCCCTTGAATCATAAAAGAAAAAGATCAAAATTAATGAGACTAAGAGTAAAAGGCATTGAATGAGCTAGGAAAGAATGACATCTATGACAAGGTGCAACTCTCCTTCTACAAAGGCACCCACATGTAAGATCTACATTTCCATGTTATCACTATACCCCATACCCAAACACTTCCCCCAGGCCACCTCACACACACTTACATGAACTAGATTGGTTCTCACCTATGAAACACCCCAAACTTAAGGAGGATTAGCCCAATAGGACACCCTAAGAACTTCTCCAAACCTGACTTGTTAAATTGCATAACGTATTTGAGCATTTGTCTGGATAAAGGGGGGTTTGATGCACATGTTTGGGTAATTTGATTATTAGATGTGATTGACATTCTTATGATCCCTATGACTTATGAACCCCTGGAGGGCGTACTTGTTACTGTTGCAGGAATTTTCCTGGAAGATAGGTACATGTGGGGGAATGATTAGCTCAAACCTCCATGGAGTTGAAAGCCCACAGATGGATGTTGTGACCCCAAACCAGGGACAGAGAAACATCAAAGACTTGCACCAGGAAGAAACAAGGGTGTTTCCCTTGAGATACTCTGGTAGACCTAGACCCAGGGGGGATCTTTCTCTTCCACTTGGATGTTGACCCTTGATATCCCATGATGTCATCATTATGATCATGTATGTCATCCATAGCTAGGGTTTGCATATATGAGGGCAATTATTTGCTTGTTGGCACCTGTGGCATCATCCAGGGCCTTTGGAGGCCAAACGTTTTTCATATGAGGCCCAATGTTCCACCCTAGGGGCTCAACGTCACCCTAGAAGGGCATGGCGTCATCTTTGGAAATGATTTCAGGGGTTATTTACTTCCATTTATGTAAAAACTGGTTTTTTGATGTAATTTGGCCAGGTCAACCTTTTTATGACCTAAAAATAATTAAAGGTCATTGGTATTGTATAAATAAAGAGAAATTACTCATTTTTTTATCATCACACAAGTGGTGTGGTCTGAAATTTGCGCCCTTTTTGGGAGTTATTGGCTGAAAGTGGGAGGCACACTTGTCTTGGAGACTAAAATTTACAACTTGGATCATTTCTTGGTGAATTTACTTGGAAATATAGGGTTTTATTGCTTGATTATTCTTGATGAAGTAATTAAATCTGCAATTCTTCATTTTATTATGAATGTTATGGTATATTTTCTTATTCATGTTAAAGATTATGAAATTGCTTTCTTGACAAACCCTAGGAGTAAAGGACTTAAGTTACTACTTCTTTGCTCTTCATTTGCTAGACTTTTACCAAGTTGATTTCACTTAGATAAACTTCTAAAGCCCTAAATGCTAGCTCTTTAAAAGCCATTGTCTAGATATTGTTTTCCCTTGATACTTTTTAATAGACCAAGGAAGGAAGATTCACTAGGGCCTAAGATCCCTTACTCTCTAGAAAATTTGTCCCTCGGATTTGGATTCTTTAGGCCTTGGGTTACCCACATCTCATCCATTCATCCCTTCTCCTTAGACAAATACAATCATTTTTTTATTGCTTCCAAGAGAAAATCGTCACCTCTAGACTCGATTAACCCTAAAAGGCAATAAGTCCACTTGCTTTAGTGAATTGATTGATCAAACAAACGCTCAAACCTTCTTCCTCTAAGTTTTTACTAACATTTGTTAACCCTAAACTAGACTAACTCCTTAGCTAACTTCTTGTTGTTGCAAAACATTGCTACAACAATACTAATTCAAGCCAAATTGTCGCATTTACCTACATAACTCACACTTACATCATCTGGAAACCACTTGTGACAATTGCCAGTCAATCTACTAGATAAGTGTTGAGTTTGCATGGTGTTTTCTTGCACTTTTGACCACTAGAATTTGTTGTTGTTGCAAAATACTTAGACCTCCATCTAGTTGCGTCAAATTCTCTGCAACAATGACTTATTATGCTAGCTAGACATTGTGAAAT
This sequence comes from Picea engelmannii, assembly GCA_009831015.1. Taxonomy (NCBI): domain Eukaryota; kingdom Viridiplantae; phylum Streptophyta; class Pinopsida; order Pinales; family Pinaceae; genus Picea; species Picea engelmannii. Next base: position 87,912 of record ML826878.1, read on the forward strand.
TTTCTTGTGACAACTTATTATCATTCTGCTAGGTAAAGGTTTTTCTTTCTTGCCTTTTTCAAGCAATTTTAAGGCATAATTCTTGTGGTTGTTATAAAATATTAGTTGTTGTTATAAATTGTTGCATTGCTACAAATCAATATTAGCTAGCTCAAATTTCGAAGGTTCATGGTCCTATGAATCACTAACATCATTTGGTACTTGAAAGTTGCTATACTTTTTCTTTGTTGTCTTGTTCTGGGCAGCTACACCATATTTTCACCTTGCTTCATCTCTTAAAAGACCTAGAGAACCTTTTAACTTGAGTGATCAATGAGAGAGAGGAATTTCTTACATCCTTGCCTTAATCTTCTCAACTCTTTAGGCCATTGGGGATGTCTCCCCTGGGGTACTTTGACATACTCCTAAATAAAAAGGAGTTCCCTATTAAGGTGACGGTGATAGGTCACCCCCTGTTACGCCAATCTTGCATCCACTTGCCTTGGGCTTTGGGCAAATACATATTGTGCAATAACAGTACCCATAACTCCATCGATTACAAATTAGCAAAATATCTCAATTGATTTATATATCCAACACTACAGTTTCAAGTAATGATTGTAAATGGAGGTACCATAAATTATTTTGGGAAGTGACATAGTATTAAGCTCAATATGGGGGAGTATTTGTTTGATAGTGCCATGATTGTCATCAAAATGGGTGGTGTTGATGTTGTATTAGGGGTCCAATTGTTACAATCATTAGGAACAATGGCCCTTAATTTCCAAGATCTTTTCTTGAGATTTTCCTCAGAAGGAAAGGAAATTGATCTTAGAGGTATCCAAGGGAAACCCTCTAAAGTGATAAGCTTTCACAACATGAAAAAATTACTTAAAAAGGGACACCATGGTGTAATTGCACAATTGAGCTCAATAGATGTTCAAACATCTATATCCTATGCTCCAATGGATCTCCAAAAAGTTATCAACAAGCATTCCAATGTATTTGGAGAGATGCCTAAGGGTCTTCCACCTGTTCAAGATCATGCCCATACTATTCATCCACGACAAGGAAGTGTATATTTAGACTTCTATATTTATTGCTTAAAGAACATAACCAATGACAAGATCCCATGGAAAACTATTTTATCGAAGATGAATGGAGAAGGGAAAATCATACTAGAACAAAAAATGATCCTTGAAATAAGGATTAAGGAACTACAAAATCGAGCAATTATTGAGTACCTTATCAAATGGAAGAACCTACCAATGGAATAGATGACATGAGAAGACGATTTATTCATGCATACACACCCGTGATTGTCAAGTGTTGAGGACAACTCTTGTTTGAAGGGGAGGGGCATGTTAATCCCTAGACAAAGCCCCACGTAAGCCCATGTTATGTATAAAACTCCTTATTAAGCCCCTTATTGAATTATTACATTTCTTGTGTTGTAATTGTATATAGGCTTTGAACCCCTTCATCACACCCTTTCGTTATAAGTGTACCCTTTGTTTCCTATATATATACCAAAGAGACCTAGTCTTAGGATCATCTTATCTCATCTCATTATTGTATTTTGAATTGGATATATTGTAAATGGTGTGGTTTCCCCCCGAAGTGAACTATAATTCATTGACTTTTTATCATTTTTAATGTGTTGGATCATAACATATTGTAATAATAACATTATAATATAATTATTCAATAATAATTATGATGATGTAATAATAATATATATTTTTTAATTTTTATTATTCAAATTAGTTATAATATAATTGTTTACTAAAATCACAATTATTATATTTTAATTTTTCCAAATATTTTATCAATTTATATTATCCAACTTTTATAATATATTAAATTTATTTAATTAAATTTAAAATATTAAATATACCCCAGATGGGTTGACACAGCACACAAGCGCCACGTTGCACCAGGCCTGGCCAAGCCATAAATAAGGCAGGCCAGCTCCCATCCCCTCGTCATTAAGTATGGAAGTCGGCCTTAATTGCCACCCAAGAGCCATGGGACAGCTCCCTCACTTGAACAGATCGACAACAAGGAAATTCAATGCTGGGGGGGCGATAATGGCAGCCGTCATATCGCAACTCCCTGTTAACACCCAACAATGCATCAATTCTCTCCATTTTGCCTTCAACTCGCACCAGGTTAGCAATTTTATGCTCTGGTGCGGCCATTGCAACACTTCCTGCAAATTCGCCATTAGAATCACATTTTCAATGCCATGGGAGAGAGGTAAGACGTGTCGCGGCCCTGCCTGGTACAGTATGGTTGTGAGACAGAGGCGACAACAGGGGCTAGAGCGGGCGTTGTCCATGGCCCACACTCAGAGAATTCAGACAACTCGCAGAGAAGGGATGGCATGGTCACCTCCAATGGCTTATGTGGAGGAGGTCACTCCAGAGGAACCCATACAGATCCCTCCAGAGTCTCTTCTCCTCACGGTGCCAGAGCATTGGTAGCCTCCAAGCAGCTTCCCTGAGGAAGACACTCAATCAGCTACAACGACTCACCACAAAACCAACACCATGGAGGCAAAAATGGAGGAGTTCCACATCTACTACGTCGAGGAGTTCCCGGAGGAGCTCCTCCATATGGCCTCCCAGGATGCCACACTTTTAGCGGGCTACAATCCTTCCAAAGCCACTGAGCGAGAAGAAGACCCCGGGAAGAAGGCAGGAGCTCATGGACGGAGCGCGGCAACAGAGCACCAAGAGAGAGCATAGGATGAAATGCAGGCTGCAACAAGCGAGGTTGTGGAGGGTGGCACGTCGAAGGAGGGTGGAAAGGTCCTAGCTCCACCTCCTATATCGATTGCACCAGAACAGTGGCGTGTCCCCCCACCCTTCTTCCACCTGGAACAGTTAGATTTGGTGTTTGACTTGAGAAGCCAGATGACAGACCAGGTCTACCGTGGCACACTCATGCACCAACGCATTGAAATGTTGTACGAAGCCTTCTCCAATGCACCAGTAGGGCGAAGATGTCTGACGTGTGCAAGACCCTATGCTCTACCAACTCGGAATGAATCGCACAACGAAGACCTAGACAAGGCCACTTCCAACACCAATGGGTAATTGCATGGCTAGGAATGATTTATGGTTCTGTTTAGGGGTCCAGTCAACTCAAACTCTTTAATGTTTAGTCTAGTTACAATTTATGTTTTCATGCTTAATGCACAGACTACAACCCGCCACCCATCTTGGTTTCCTCCGGGCATGGCAGATGGTGGTCTACCTATTTTGGACATGGGTATCCAAGGCTGTCAATTGTTTCGATTTCCGCTAATTTAGTGGAACAGCTGGCAGCCCAAGGGCATATGTTTCTTTTTGCATATGATATAATATAATAGGATCTACCCTCTTTTTTATTTAAAAAAAAAATAAAAATATTAAATATAAAGACTAATAATAAATTTTGATCTATACAATTTCCATGGAATGATTTCACAATTTTTTACTCTATTGATAACTTTATGATTCTTTTATTAAAAAAGTATGTAAAAATATGTAAGTATTAGTTAAGTATTACATTAAAAAAATATGTCAAGTAATGTATTTCATTGATTTTGTATTAAAATGTATGCAAATATTGGATTTGGTTAATGCATGAAAAAATCAATTTGAATAATTACTCATATGAAATATTATTTTTTCATCTATTTTAATGATAAAATTATAAGAGTTTTTCATTAAATTTATAATGGTTATTTTTAATCATTTTTTGTTTAAAAATTATAATGAATTAAATTTAAATTATTAAATACAAAAAAAAACATTCATTAATAGTTTCAATCTTTAGTTTCCATGGTAAAATCATATCCAAGCTTTCTCTTTACCTCTCGCCCTGTTTCTCTCTCTAATTGTGCATGCTAATATCCTAATCATTTTTTTAAATAAAATATAGTTTGAAATAAATATTTACTACTGTGTTATATGAATAAGTCACCAACTTTGTGATATCTCAATTAATGCATAATTTAAAGGTTAACATAAACATATGTTAATACAACAGAACATAAATTTGCAATAATAAACAATAAATATGATAATAAAAATATATCAAAACCACATCTTATAATTGTACTATTTAACGTATTTTCAATATGGTGTTTGTAAATGGTTGTTAACATTCCATATCCAACATTATAAAATTAATAAGAAGAAAACATAATTGACCATTATAGATACCCATAATAAAATGACAAATCCACAATATAAATGTCGAAACAAAGCATTTACATATCAGTCTTTGTTGGCATCACTCTAATTATCTTCTTTGCTTGGAATTATAACATAGTTTTTCTAAAAAAATGTTTAGATCTCAGATCGTGTCTTAGTACGAACCACCAATCCCCATCCAACACATCTGAGTAAAAAAAAACACTTGGTTGCAATGTTTTTGGAAAACATAAGGCTCCTTAGTTTTAACCCACGTTTTTTTAGATTTAATACATATTATCCCACTATCACAATCTTCCTTTACATTTATTTAGTCAAAGGTATCCCACCAATTGCAACAAAAAATAACACATTGAAAAGATGAGAAGTCTACTTGCATGATCTCTTGTATATTTCCAATGTGACCTAACTTCCCCTCTATTAGGTTTTGATCACAGTAGCTAGGATTACTATATTGGTTCGAACTCAACCTCCACTCCACAATCTTATGTGATGTGTCCATCATCAACATATTCAATGCGAAAATGATGTCCATATGCCCACATAGATGGGAACAAATGCACCTATAAAAATGCAAACAAAGGCTGATGTCATATGTCTAATCACCCAACATTAATAAAAACATAATATATGTTACGCAAATGTGCAATATTATAAATTGAACATGGTACTTAGAGAGGTTATTATAAATTTATTGCACCTCATCCTTATTTTTAATGCATCCAGATCTTCTCCACGTGGGTTATGACCGGACACCACATATTTCTCTTATATCTGGTCAACCGTCCAACTATTGGGACATATTTTTGACATATTTTTGACATATTTTCTTTTAAATTATCAAGATAATGCATGATTCTACCATTCAACCATCTAAATGTTTTCCTATCACTATCGTGTTTCCTTCTTTTCTCTTCATACAACACAACTCATGATCACATTCACATTTCTTCCACATTGTAAAGAATGAATTTATTGATAACATCAATTTTTGAATTTGTTGATGTATACATGAATTCAAAACGAATATCATTAAATCAAATATATATTATCAACTTCAATGTAAACAATTTTTCTATACAAATTTGACAAAACAAAGTGACTTACTCTTTATCAAGCATCTTTTTCCATTCATTTGGAGTCGCTCCCCTTCCCTTTTGTCCTCATTCTATTGGTCATCCCAAACCACTACCCCCCCAGTGTATCATCAATTGATTTGATGTACTCTCTGGCATAATAAAACAACTCATATACTATGTATCCATCTACCATAGATCCCTCTGGTTTTTCCCTTTGTCAAACAAATCCCTTCAATGTTTTCATGTACCTCTCCAAGAAGAACAACCAACAACATGAGAGCACCCCAACTACTTCAATTAGAACATGGATTTGCAATTCCATAAAACTTGTGGGAAGTTCCTTCTCAAACATATAAACAATCTCAACTAACTCTTGATGCCACCATGGAATGTTATCCATATGAATCTCCTTTGATGTGATCCAATGTACAAATGCAAATTATTTTTATATGGGACATCACAAATCCTGGAGGAAGTCATGGTATACACAAACACACATGAGAAAAGGGTAATGAAACTACAAAATAGACACACACATCATTAATTTCCATATAATTGTGAGTGTGTAGCATATTTTTACCAAGAATATATAAGAATAATCATGTATTCGACAAACATACCCTTAGAAAGTTTAGATGGTCATGTGATTTCAACCCTGATAATTTTTGTTCTACAATGAAGTAATGTCGTAGAGTCGACCCATATACATAAGGTTCCTTCACACTCAATATAACATCCTTCGCCATAGAAAGATCATCTTTCTTCAAAATCCATGGGACATCACTTTATTTAAGAAAACAAGAGGGATCGGCCTCTCCTCTAGTTTTTTTTCTAGGCCAATGTCTCTTTTTAGTATTTGAAGCAATAAGATCTATCTTAACAGCCAATGTGTCACTTTTTTTCAATGATATATTCCTCCATAAAGAAGATGAAACATTTTTTAATATATGGATGGGATCTAGTAAGTGACCAATATTAAGATGCTCCCAATATGGAAGCTCATAAAATACAGATTTCTTTTTCATCCCAATGAGAATTTTCTCAACATAGGAGCCAAAAATTCAATATCATCGAACATATGTTCCCCGTTTTAATCAAACAAGTCTACCATTTCCTTCTCCTTCTCTGTGTCATATGCCCCAATCCAATCTGTCGGTGTCATTATTTTAGGTCTTCGGGTTCCCTTTGGTTTACCATTGAAAGCAGATGCAACTCTTTTATAAGGGTGGTCTTCTGGGAGGAATACTCTCGAGCAGTCATACATTGACTTTCATAGGTGGTTGGACCGCCTAGTCTTTATAGAAGGTCCACAACATTTACATATATGATAACCTTTTGTTACAATACCTACTATGTTATTGTATACAAAACATATTAGTGTCAAATGTAGTTGCACCAAATTAAGTATGTCAAATAACATTACAGATATAAACAAATCAATCAAAATGCTTACCAGAGTGAACTAATAATATCGGATAATCGTGTGTGGTGTATGCACATATTCCATACATTTTAAAAGACCTCTCCATTGGGATGGGTATTGATACATCATATACATGTATCCCTTCCCATAATTTCTTAAATTAATCGATAAATGGTTGGAGGTAGAGATCCATTATCTTCACTTGTCTTTTACCCAGGACTATAAGAGTCAACATAAGATGTTCATTCTTCATGGAAAACCATGGGAGGGTATTGTTATTGATCACTACTACTGGACAAACATGATAGTTGTTTTTTTGGAGGAAATACGGGTTAACTCCGTCCATGTATATGCTCAATCGTAGGATATGTACTTCATCCTTGAATTTATCATTCCATGTATATTCTATATGCTTCATGGTTATTGAATTTATTTGGATTCACATAAATCCTGGCTCACTTCTATGTGAGGAATGCCACCCCTACAACATGGCTAATATTTTTCAACAAAAGAGTCTTTGAATCCTTGGAATTATAGGCATGTGCCTCAATATCGTATAGGAAGACCATGTTCCTTACCCTTGTTTTTTAATTTATGGTACCTATCATGCCCACATTATGGACATATATCTTTGTCCACATATCCATTTCTATATATAATACAATCATTCATACATGCACGGTATGATATGTACTCAACACCCAACATTTTCAACATTGTCTTTGTCTCTGCACAGTTATTGGGAAAGACATTATCACTATGAAGTGCCTTATTTTTAGTAACCTGCAATTAGTGGGAAATACAAATATACATTTTCATTAAGCATCAATAAAATCATCCATTTTCTTCCTTCATTGTGTGACAAGATTCCTTAAAAAATTAGGGGACTTAATGGCTAGTTACCTCAAAAGTGTCAAGAAACATGCATCTGACATACCTTACATTAATTTCAAGTTGTATAGTAACATTGTTGTCCCTAGTTGGGTATACCTTGATCCTTGTCTACCAAAGAGAGGGGTGGTGGAAGCATATTTCAGGCTTTCGAAGAAGGTATCTACGACATCAATGTCATCCCTTAGTTCATTTTGTTGAAATGCATGTAAAAACATTCCCTCCATGGCTTGGGTATCTCATAAGAAAACATCCATACCAATCTCTATATCATTGCCTTCGTCCCCAACATGTGAAGAAATAGTGTTACTGTAGAGGTTTTGAATTAGTGAATCGAGACGTAGTGGGAATTGAATAGGTGGTTGATTCAACCATTCTCGGTATGGTTCCTCTCTGAGCTATGCTCAATTAACAACAAGCTCGTGCCTTGACATTGTAGTGGGGTGCAACGATAGATGGTAGAGAGGTTGTTCGTCGTCAAAATCATGATTGTAAAAATATTGAACATTACATCGATAATATTATATGGGAAAACTTTGCATAAGTGCAGGGTTATACATCACACCAGTAGTAAGTATATATTCCATACATATATAAATACAAGCAAAGGTTGCATAGATCACACAATAACTACGTAGACTATGTGCATGCACAAAATGGTACAGTTCTGGTAATTCTAGCAACATTATACACCAGTATAATTCCAGCAGTCATTACCATGACATAAATGCATAATTACCTACTCTTGTGCAATCTAACAATAGATATACTAAAGTATGTTAGGAACGAAAAATACCCATAACAAGAATACCTAATCATTTGCACAACAATTTCTAACAAATACATAGTAGGAACTTATCTGGTATGATTATGCCATTGACTACATATACACAAAATATTCAGGTCCATGCAACTCTAACAAAATATGCACACAAGTATAGTTACAACTGCAATTATTATTGTTCGTAACATATAATTGTCATATATGCACAATCATGGCCACATTATTCAAGGATACTTACAACAATAAAACCCATGACAACAGTCACACATCACAGTTTAATTCCTTTAACTCAAGCCAGTATAGGAGGCTTAATCATTCACGTGCACAAAGCACATCCAGACCATAAAATTCCTTAATTGCTTAAATACACGAACATGCAAGATAGAAACCAGTCTAATCATCAAACAAGCATGCACATCGTTGAAACATTCATAGGAAATTGAGCCTTAAATTACAGTTCAATTACACAGGGTGCGAAATGCTTATCTATTATAGTTGATAGCCAGCCAACTAACTGTGGGTGTTCACCTTTTCACCCAACCGTAGGCTCAAATGCATTCACTTTTGGCATTCTGGTCACCCCCGTGCCATGTGATGATACCACTAGGGAATCTCTCTCAGGTTCTCAGTAATATTTGAAGGCCACTCTCCTTCACTCTACTCTCAGTAGAGATTTTTCTTACACCCACCTAGCCCAAGCCTCTTTGAGGTTTATCAGGAGCCTTCCTCGCATCAAGCTCAAGTCGGGTTGTCATTACTCACTTGTGTGATCTCTTTCAAAATTCAAGAAATAGATCACATAGGTTACTGTCCTCCACTTCTCTGGCAGTTGTAGAAGTCTCCCTTCTTCTCCACTAAGATCAGGACTTCCACGAGGTTTATTAGATGCTTTCCTAGTTGTATTACCTCTGCGCAAGGGATTCCCTTCACAGCTACATTGTCCCTTAGTTCCCTATCCTTCCAACATCAGTTTCTTTCCAGTCAACATCAAGCTCATGACCCTCTTTTGCCCCATTCTAGGCTTCAGGTCTTCTATGCTCCAACTCAGGACTCTTCCATGAGTTCTATAATCCTTCTATTGCACGCACTCGCGCATTCTCTAATCCTTCAAGTTCCCTCTCTATTCATATCCAAGTTGTACACATCCTCTCATCTCCTCCTCCGAAGACCGAGCCTTTTTCCTTGCCCAATCCTCCTCTATTTTTTTGCACGCCACTATTGTCTTTTCATTTCTCCCCCGAAGGCTCTTGAAATGTACTTCTTTCTTTTATCAGCAGGATACTTGTGGGTCCCCCTAGCTACAGAAAATGGTACCCTCTTGTACCTCCCTTCTACCTCCTAGATAGATTGTCCATACCTGCATTCATGGGAGTGGTTGGTTGTTCAAGTACCAACCCCTTCTCATTAACTAACTTGTCTTAATATTCGGGCTAAGGAAAAATAATATGAATGTTTCCAATTAATATTTCAGCAAGGTGTCTGGGGGTCCTTTAGCTTAATAGAACCTCCCCTCATTCCTCCATTGATATCATGGACAATAATTTAAGGCTTCACCCCACAGTTAGTTTTGTCATTTACAATTAAACAATAATATATTTACAATATTTACATGTCGTTTCATGGAAATCACTAATCGTGATTAATTATATGTATTCAAGGTTTATAGAGAGGGTGTTACAATCCCCGACCCCTTCAAAGGAACATTGTCCTCGATGTTCTTTACTTCTCTGCAATACATGCCATGCCTTCTTCTTTCAATTGTCTTAGTAATGTTATTCCTCTTCTTGGTCTGGTCTTTTCCCAAATTCTTGGCATTTAACACATGCCTACAACAATTTCAAACAAAAAGCACGTTAATCACATTTTTTTGTAAAAACATTTTATTGTTGTTCAAAAATCAAGAGGAAATATTTATATCAACAAAATACATATCTGTGCAATTCCATAGATCCACATCCAGTTGGTTGTATTACTAATGTGTCCCACTATTTTCCTTGACATACCCATTGTATGCATGATCCCAGTCAACAAATGACAAAATTTGAAAGAATCCACCAAGTTATTTTATATGAGCTATTGAAATCTCCCCTTCCTTGTGGTCACTCATCCTCCATGCTCAGGATCATGCATCCCCTTCTTTGCTATACAGTCCCTCGGGTGATCCATCTTGCCTGCCAAGGATTTCTCGCACAAGAAGAGTTTTAGATACTTTGTTGAGTCTTACATCTAAGGTGTCCCTCATGCTTTCTATGTTGAGGTGTCCCTCTGGCTTGCTCTGGCGAAATCATCCCTTCAACCTGTGTCACCATAACACATCATTCTATGGGAATCATGGCTTATCAGAGGGTTCTCATGTCACTATAGTAGCCCTTTTCCATACTTTTAAGCTTTGATAGCCATCATATGTCCTCCCTAGAAAGATATTTTTTTCATCTCACCTATATCACATTCATACAAAAAATTGTGAGATGTTATCATCAATTTCAATCAAATTTCTTTCAAATCTGTCACCCACAGTTTTCAAATTTCACATTTTCATTTTCAGATCCGTTCCACATAGGAACTAGATTCACAAGTATGAGATTTCCTTCTCATAACAATTTGGCTCTTTCACAACCAACATGCATTGGTCTCCCTTATGACCTTATTTTGTTTCCATAGCCAAGACCCTTCTTCCTACAATTATATCTTCACACTACCAAACAAATTATTAGTTCTCATGCACATTATATTTTTCTTGCACACTTGCATTGGCTTCTGAACAATTTCAAAATTTGTGCATGCTAACAGTTGCATCATATTCAATGATTTAAAATATAAAGAAAATATCATTTCCTTACACATGCATTGCTTTATCATGCTAAGCCTTTTCAAATGCATTTGATTCATCATATGAATTTAACTAATGTTCCAATGTTCCACGACCACATTTACACACAATGCACTCTTGCATAGATTTTTTTCAGATTACCATATTTCATATTAGGCACTTTTACCATGGTGTGTTGCAACTCATCCAACCTATCACCACATGGTTCCTTCATACTCATTTATTATTACAGCAAGATTGCATTTTCCTTCTTTAATTGATCGTGATCTCAATTTAGCATACATGAAACTAAAAGTTTCACATGCATGCATTTAAACATTCTTTCTTTACTAGTACTCGGGGTACCAATATTTATGGCCACCCAGATTCTCTCTTTACCATTCTACAACTATGATAGAGTATTGGAAGGTCCTCCTTTCATAATGGGTAGTCCATCTTTCATAATGGGTAGTCCATTGCCTACCCTTTCATTTCCTGAATGCATTCAATCAATGTGCTACTTATAAGCACTTTTGTTCCCAGTCTTTCCTGATTGGTCAATGCATTCATGACACTTTGTTCACGAATTTGCTTGCAAAAATATCAATCATCCTTGGTTGGTAGAGGTTCCTCCCTCTATCCTTCAGGTTCTTTCCTGAATCATACCTTGCTTGGGTACCAATGGAATACAATAACCACTCAAAATTACATGCATTTCATCAAATAATGAAAACATTTCAGAAGGGATTCTTACCAAAACCCTTTAAATTCCCATGTCACATGAGCATGAGATATTTTATACATGTTTTGGATGCCAACACCCTCTCTGACATTACCTCATCAATGGTGCTTCGTGGGAACTCTCAAGGTTCCTTCCACAATATTTCAACAACAACCTTCTTGTATTTTTCCTCTACCTAAGGTTGCCCACTGTTGGCAGTTGTCTTCCTCACAACCTCAGCCTTCCTACACCTGACATACATTATCACATTCAAAACTATGTTAGTTGTCATTTAATTAATAATGTATGTATCATAGTATTTAATTCAACGAAACATTTTCATATATGCCCCAACATATCTCTATGAACTCTTCACATTGCTCCTTAATGTGTTAGCTAGTGCAATCACAGTCAAACTTTTAGTTTCAGTATCCCGCATCCATCAACATTCTCATGTCTTAAACATTTTCACATATCAACATATCAATTTATCATACCATAGAAACACAATAAACAACAATAAAGATTTCAATGAACTATTCCCTTGTCCAACTCCTTCTACACAGCTCAGGACTTTCAGTCCAGCTAAATTATTTTCCAAGGCCTCACTGGCTTCACACAGTATGGCCTAACTAAGCTCATTATTTAACATATTTATTAATTTATTTTCCATTTACCAGCTGTACTCATTTTCATAGTTGTTCCTTTAAGTATTACAACTCTGTTAAGTAACTCAAAGTTTTAAAATGAGAAAAGGATTCCTCCTTATTTTCTTCTACAATCTATCCCTTTTGGGATTTGCCTACTCTATTCCTTGAACAGTTTTCAGTCAAGTTTCATCTTGAATTTCTTGGGTAAATAAACATGCCAAAACTTCAAGGCTCACTCATAAATTAATTATGAACCAGTTCCCTCTACACATTTCCCAACCATAAATCAGATTGGTCACCATTCATTTGCATGTCTCCTTCGCATGCATTATAATTTAAAATGTAATCCATGATTCTTGTACAAATAGACTTGTAGTCTATTGTCTAATTTTCTAGCATTCCTTGGGATTATGACTCTATTATCTTGATAGAGTTCTCACATAGTTCCTCCACATGGAACTGTCTCATCATGCAAATTCCTTATTGCATATCTATCACTATCTGATATTACCTCAACCTCGAGTCAACCTCATCTTTGTCATTTCAGATTCTTACCCAATATTCCATAGGGAACTGTTAGAATGCATCTCGATTATGTATTCAGATTGTGTATTCATATATGCATACTTATTCCATCAATTTGCATTCACACTATGCTTTAATCGCATTCTTTAGCATCCGGTGTGTCCATCATATGCACACTTTATAGTTTCATTTATGTATTTATTGTAAATTGATTAGTTCATGGTTGTTCACAATCATTTGTATGCAATCTTTAAAAGCATAATCATGTTGTCTTTTATCATGGAAACAGAGCATCCATGCTCATTTATATTTCATCAATCTAGACTAGCCTTTCCTGAGGAAATGGAACACATCCCCTTCAAGCTATTATTTCATCAAGACAAATTAGACCCTTCTAACATAGGGTCACCCATGCATCCATGCCATTATTTATATCTGGAAAGTACAAATCTTTCCTCACATTTTACTTATTTATATATTCATATCATACTTTTAAGCATGTATATGTATATTTACATATATGCATGTGCATCACTTGCACCTTTTTACCTCATTCATTCATATTGATTTAACATTATACAGTTTTGATGAGACTTTACAGTCACTTACACAACCAATCTCATCAATAAAATCATAATTATGTTTCCCTCTTTACAAGACAACAACCAACAAAAAGGTCACTTTTGTTCTTTGCTCTCTTAGCATTTCATCTTAGCTCTTTTTAAGGAATTTCATACTTCCTCAAGTTATCATTTTAACAAAATACTTAGATCCTTCATCATAGGGTTGGCCATACATCCATGGCATTATTTAGTCCAGGAAAACACACTCATTTCCTTATTGCCCTCTTACTTAGGCAGTCATATCATGCTTTCAAGCATATAAGTATATCTATGTATGTATTATGCATGTGCATTGCTTGCAAAGTTTTATATTGTTCTTTCATGTTTATCTGATATTAATATCAATCTTCTTCAAAGAGAAAATTATAGCCATCCATATGATTAGTCTCACAGACATATGCATTCTTGTCTTCATACTAGGTAACTCTATAACACATTCAATCCATGCACTTGAGCACCTACTTACATCTATGGATGTTCAACATGCGAGCTCACTATTGCACCCTTTTTCCATTGTCATTCACACACATGGACATTTCAAACTTCCATATCCTTCCTCCCAGAGATATTACAACCATTCTTTATGACAAGTCTCATAGGAATACTCAACACTATGATGTCCTCTCTGTTGATATCTTGTAGTCATTCACGTGGCAAGTCTCGAAGACATATTCATCATTATGTCTCCTTTTCTACATGACAACAATTAGTAAGAAAACTCTCTTTCCTCAATTTCTATGAAAGTATTCCACAACCCATATTTACAATTTGGGCCATTTCAACAGTGCCCAAGGCAACAAGACAACTAATATAGCTTCTATGCATGCCCTCAAACCACTTCTGGTCAACAGACCTTTATCTAGGGAATCCTTTCTTAAATTCCCTCTTACTGCTACTTGAGCATACCAAGCCATACCAGTATGGTTTTCATCTACCTTTGGATGTAAATCTGACCCATTGGTCATCTAGTAATGCTCCAACACTACCTTTGTTAGTCTTTCTTTTATCATTACAGCCCTATCCTCATAAGGCATTAGACATTATTATTACCAACGTTTCATTCATGTTGTTATCAGGTCATTCTCTTCTAAAAGGTCAATCAATAGACCACGCCTTATAACCCTTCATAGGTTATATCGAGTCTATTTGCATGTTACATACATGCAACCGTTATCATATGCATTACAGCATGTCCTCATCTTTCATTTCCATGCATAAACAAGTACTCAAGTTAATAGGAATGGACATATTTTTTTATATCCATGAGCTCAAAAATTGGCTTATATGTTCATGTCATTTCCCTTCTTTTATGAGGACTATCATTAGTTCAAAGAAATCATTTTTCTTTGCTTAACTAGGTTATTTCAGCAACAAGTTTCATTCGTTACAGGTCAAATAAATTGACCTTACACATTTTATGTCAGTCCTTGGATCATGACGAATTATACATATATAAAGGGTTTAATCCTCTATTAAAGCGATAATTATTACTGCTACAGATTATATTAATCCATACCAAATTCTTTTAAGCACAAGAAATTTTCCATAAGGGTCTGAACTCTTATATAATTAGCCATCTTAATTACAAAATACTTTGTCTGCCCTAGCAGATAGAAATTATTACACTTGAAAAAACAACTCATCTCATGTCCCTTGTCTAGACTCATGCAGCTTCATAAAAAAAATTCTTCCACCTTTTCCATTTACACTCAGGTTTTACCATTAATGCCTCTAAACATGGGGAGTTATCTCACAGGGTCTAATCCCTTACTTAAGAAACAATTGTGATTATTAGAAGCTTCATAAGTTCACATTTGTAGGCTACCTTGCAACCTCTTCAGTCCATTCTCTCCCGGGACTCAAGTATCCCTATAACAGGTTTTTGTCATTTTCATCCAAGTCTTATTATTGGTTTCTATCAACATAATCCCACTCCTGTAGGAGTGGCTATCATTCCCCCAAAGAAATGATATGATTCTTCTTCTACAATCCAACATGATTCAATTTTCGTTGGGTAAAATCCCAACAAAATTTCAATCTAAAATCCTTTTCCTCAAGGAGCTTATGCAGATATTTTCCTTGCGGCAGAAAACACTTTCAACAGGCTCATATTAGCCTCTATAAATGATCTAAAAATGAAGAAGACTTGTATTCTTGAAAATATTTGCAAGTAAAATTTATGTGTTAAAATGCAAACGGATCAATTTGCAACACAACTTTTATGAAAATTACTCTTCAAAGATGCATATAA
This sequence comes from Picea engelmannii, assembly GCA_009831015.1. Taxonomy (NCBI): domain Eukaryota; kingdom Viridiplantae; phylum Streptophyta; class Pinopsida; order Pinales; family Pinaceae; genus Picea; species Picea engelmannii. The sequence goes on from ML826878.1 coordinate 103,852, forward strand.
ACAACAACAATAAACAGTGAACATAAAACACATAACACAACAAATGATAAAGGAGTTCACCTCTCTCTTGGGCTACATCTCCTGGTCCAACTTCCAATGGATCATTTGTATTATTTTCTCAAAGTGCTCAAAAATGTGCTTTACAATGCTCAAAATGCCAAATAGACTGCTTCAATGGCTTCAGAACGTCCAAAAACCCCTAGCTGGGCTTTTTCGGCACCTCGTTTGGCCAAAAATTGAAGAAGATAGGCTTCCTGGAAGTCCCCCTTCAAACTTGTTGTCTCTGCATCTACAAATCGCACCCTTCTTGGCTCAACCTAGCCCACACGCATATTTAAGCGTTAAAACATAGCACTAGACGCAACTGCGCAAACCGTGCAAACTGTAGGACGGTTACGGGTGCACCTAGCCCCTAACCGTCAAGGGCGAGGTCATGTGGCCCATGTGACCACGCGCAAACGCAAACATAGGCCCCTGTTTTCACAAGCCAATGGTTAAAGGACAAATGGCGGGTCGTTTGCATAACCGTTGAAACCAAAATACAAACCAAATCGCACGCGCGCATATATGACATAACATGTGGTCATATTACAACAATGTATGCGTCCGGGGGCTAGGGCTAAGCCCCAGCCCGGACCCCTGCGCCCATACATAACAAACTCAAACTTAAATAAATATGAAACCATATATATAACAAGGATTATGGTGTGGCGCGTTGGCAATGCAAACTTGGCAAAGGTTGTACTCGTGGGTGGAGGTCACGAGGTCGAACCCGGTGGACTCCAATAAAGTTTTATACAACAACCAATAACAAGGTGCCATGTGGCAGCCCATGACTGGGCCACGTGGCACCGTACAACCAACCAAATACTGCCACGTGTCGCAATATCATACGTCCACATCTGCCAACTGTCTGCCATTCAGCCCTGCCACGTGTCGTACGGACTGCCATGTCAGCAGTCGTACGGACTGTACAGTCAGCATCCCTTTTTTTGCTTGTTTGTCATTTTGAATAGAACGCGATATCTCTCACTCTCGATGTCCGTTTGAACCCAAATGAGTTGCGTTGGGTTCATAACAATGAGGCCTACGCTCCTGTTTGATTTGAAGCGATTCCGAGCACTTTGAATTTTTGAGCAAAATTTGATCCCCTGGATCACACCTCCCCATTGGAAAGCTTTTGGACCTCCAAAAGACTATTTTCAGTCTATCTGAAGATGAGGGTATAGCTCCCTCACCTT